>SNVD02013892.1:600000-841015 GCA_013180625.2 Boswellia sacra
AAATTTTTATTTTCAAAATTTTAAAAGAATGTATGACTAATTTTAAATGTTTTTTTTAATTTTGAAAATAATATATGGTTGATATTAATTCAAATGTATTAAAAAATATAAAAACAGAATTTTGAAAATATAAACAAACAAAACCTAAAAATTTAGGTGATCCAGAAACATATCATATAGTCAAACCACATGTATCAAGTGTATTGCTAACCAGGTTTCATTTGAACTGGCAACTAAATTAGAAAAAGCAACAATTAATACTCGGAAATATTAGTCATTAGGAACCATTGGAACACCATACATAAATTAAAATCCTATCAATTATGGCTTATGAAATCTTCTCCCGACTCGTGTTGCAACATTTAATTCTTTTGTTGCCGCATTCTGCTATTAGATTGCAGCTGCCTTCACAGTCAATTCTTTCCCTCTGATAAATCCTGAGTGTCATGAAAGCGATGATGCCAAAATTTCACCAAACCCATTCAGCAACAGCTTTATAACTTCACACTAGTACAATCAAGCAAGTAATCAAAGTGCAGCAGATGCAAGAAAAGCACGAATTCTTTGTAACAGTTCAGCCTTTACGGAATCAGGAATAGAAGCTGCATTGGAAAAAGTTGAAAAGTTTCAGACTTGATTGATCAATACTAAACAGCAGAGAAAGAGAAACTTGATTCTCAAGAGAATTTACAGAAAAGAAAGAAATCCTCACCTCTGCCCTTTGGTGTAATTACACGTACAAGGTCATCCACAGTAACATTATTTCTCCCTTTCTTCTTTATAAATTGCCTAACGTGTCAGAGAGATTTTCAAATGTGAAAAGACACAGAATACACAATAATTAGGAGTAAAAATGTCTGTATTCATGCAAAACTTATTAAAAGAAACCTGACTGAGAAATTAAATTATAGTTTTCTTTCTTCATTAACTCACATTCCTCGTATACAAGGAGCACAAATCCTTTTCCATGGAAAGAACAAGAATCATAGAAAACTGAAACAGGCATGTGACTTGAAGGAAAGGCAAATAACCAATTAGAGTTTAAGTATATATTTTACTACAAATTCCTAAAACTACAGTAAGCACTTTGCTCTTTCTAATCATTCTACTTGTTCCTGCAAACTTGAAGCTATTTCCACTCGCCATCTCATCCACCAATGACCAATTAGCTGCATCAAATCCTTATTTTTAGTATCAGTATTTTACTCCCCTGAGTTTTACAAGTTACATACAGCAGTAACTGGAAAACTGATTTTTCCTTGACAAGAAGAAGATAATAAAGCAATATTGGAGGTCCATGAAAACGCTTGGAGCTGCAATTAGGATAGTGATGGTGCTGAGAAAGATAAGAAATCTTTCCACTGTGCAAGTTAGATGTGACTTTCTATGTCGTTCTTCTAAGCAAAAATCAGTCTTCCATTACATATTGTATTTCTGCTGCAAGTAACTCCTGAAACCTATAGCAAAATTTTAGAGCCCCATTACAATAAAAATTTTATTGCTCGACCCAGATATGTAAACCAAGTGTAACAGAGTTCTCTAACAGACCAGAGGAATACTTTTGACATGTACTCCCCTCTATCTTACTCAAACAAGTTCATAATAACAAATGTGGTAACCAACAGAACCTCACCCTTCTCAAGGCTGTTAATCTCAGAGGACAACTGGTTCGTCCATCCACTGCAATGGGCCGCGGAACACTTGTAATACATCTTACTTCAATTCATTTATTGAAGCCACACTACAACCCAACCCATCTAATCGACACCGTATCTCGACCATTGCTCCTGATGCTAAATTTATCAATTTTATGGTATCACAATGAACCATCTACCAACCTAAGAATTCAAATATTACTAACGTGGCTATAATGCTCTAATCTCCATAAACAATTATTACAATAATCCATAAGAAAAAACTAGAAACCAAGACACCTCAATTGGCCCCTTTATTCGATACAGATAAAATTCGTTCAAGAATGATAATAACAGTTAAAAGAAAATTAAAACCTGCAAAGAGCTTTCATCTCGTCTTTCCACCCACAATCGACAAGTCTTTCTCGCAGAAGCTCCATTAACCTCTCTTTTTCTCCACTCTCAATCAACTGTGAATGAAAACCATACCCACAATCATAAATCCACATCAAATTAATCAAGTAACCTAATTTACTTTGATGAAAAAAAAAAAAAACCTTGATGTTGATAATTTCTTGAAGAGTAGGCTCTTTCGATTGGTCCTCCACTGCATCTGGTGTTGGAGGTCGATTCACCGAATTTCTCCTTTTACCCACAAAATAATTCGATGCAAAGAGGTAAGATACAAAATTTGTAATTGTCAATTGTTATTTTCAAGCTAAAAAATTTCCTAAACAAGATAACAAAATTTTACTCCTTTACGTGACTTTATTTTTCTCTTGAAACAAAAAAAAAATTATTCGGATTCAAGATCATGAGAGAGCACTTACATGTGCTAATGGGTACCGAAAACTATAGATATCCGGAGCGAGCCAGAAGAAACAGAGAGCGATGTGCGAGAGAAGATGAAAGAAGACACAAAGCGGCTGGCTCGTTTAGAAGCACGTGGTAGTTAAGACTTAAAAGAGAGCAAATACGCACCGTTTTACTTTCAATTTATTTATTTTAAAGATTAAATTTTTTATTTATTTCAAAGAAGGGAAAATTTAGAAAATAGACAAAATTAGGGCCCTTATTGAAATTTAAACACATATTGAAAAATTTTTATGTTATTGACACTTTCTTGACAAAAAGACTCAAATATCCTTATATAATCAATTTTTTCCAAAACCTTATTAATTCCCTCTTCCGACAAAAATAAAGAAAGTAAGTAAACGAAACAAAGAACAAAGAAACCAGTCATTCTTTCATAACTTTACTGCCCGAAACAACTTTAACAGCTGAAACTGAGCAAATAAGGTAAGAACAACTTTCCTTAATCTCTCTCTAAATGGCAAGAAAAATTCATGTTTTCGTTATTTATCGTTTTGGTAATTGTCAACCGTATTATATAGCTTAAATATGGGATATATATGTGAATCAAGGTTAGAGATAGTGCCATTTTTATGAAAATTTGCTGAAAATTGACAATCGTTGTGAGAAAATCTGGTCTCGATGTCGACGGATGAAGAAGACGATATTTGTCGAGCGTCGTCGAGTGTTGAGCGATTTTGTCGGATCGAATTTTGACATGTCGGATTATAGTGTCGACTGTCTAGGCGTTATGTCGATTCTAGGTTCGAGTGTCGTGTTAGTGCGTCGAGTTGAGTGCCGAAAGTGACGAGTGTCGGATGCAAATTTCGTCGAGTTCATGTGTCGAGTATATGTGTCGTGTTAGTCGAGTGTCGTTCATTGTGCGTCGCGTGTCGAGTTATTTATCGAGTGTCGAGTGTCGAAAGTTTTGTGTCGAGTGTCGTTGAGCGTTTGGGTAGAACATTCGTTTTTGTGACTTTTGTAAGCAATTTCGTAATGATTTTTTGTCTACGGACCTTAGATGATATGTCTCTATCATGCAGGAAATGGAAACTTTACGCATACTTATCGTATACAATGATTCTTGGACTATGCAAGAGAATGGTGGTTATTTGTACACCGGTGGGATGGGGAAGCCATTGATAATTCGTAGGTGTACTACCTATAATGAGTTGATTGATTGTATTAGTACTAAAATAGATTGGGATCTTCATAAGCATAATATGAGTTTAGAGGTTTAATTTGCTTGTAAGGGTGTTCTGCCAATGCCGATTCGTATTGAGACTAACGACGATGTTTGTTTTTTTATACAACATTGTTTGGAGGACCAACAATTATATACACCATTAATTGTCAAACTTGAAGATAGGGAGAAGCAAAAACAGAGGTCAGGATCCGATGCAGTACGTAGGCGACAAAGATCTTTTCATCCCTCTTTGTTTCGTTCAGCAAGTGGAAGCAACCAATTAAGTGAGTGTACTCCTGTTTATGCACAACCATAATTGAATGATGACGTTGGCATTGAGTTTGAGCAGTATTCAGGGCATACAGGGCATGAGTCAATTAGGGTTGAGATGTTATTTGAAAATGAAGAAGGGGTGCCTCTGTCGATGCCATCGAGATTGTACCATGATATCACCTTGCATTGTATATATTATGTTTATATTATGTTTAGTTACATATTTTTTTCGGTAGATAGATTGTGGATATTTACACATTATTGTATAGTGATATTTTTTTGTATAGTCACACATGGTTTCCATGTATAGTGGTACGAAAACTTGTAAATACATATTTTTTCGGTTGTATTAGTACATACATGTTTCTCATGTTTTCTGGTTGTATACATTTTTACGGTATAATGGAGGCGAGTGTGCTCTGTGAATATGATTGTTGGTCTTCCAAACAATGTTGTATACGAAACAAATATCTTTGTCAGTCTCAATAGGAGTCTGCATTGGCGGAACACCCTTAAAAGGAAATTGAACCCCTAAACTCATTTTATGCTTATGAAGATCCCAACTTATTTCAGTACTAATACAGTTAACCAACTCATTATAGGTAGCACACCTACAAATTATCAATGGGTTTGCCCTCCCACCGGTGTACAAATAACTACCGTTCTTTTGCATAGTCTAAGAACCATTATATAGAATAAGTATCCGTAAAGTTTCCATTTTTTGCATGATAGAGACATATCATATAAGGTCCGTGGACAATAAATTATTACCAAATTGCTTACAAAAGTCACAAAAAAGACATTTTTGCCTAAATGCTTGACGACACTCTACGGTAAAATACTCGACACGCGACGCACAACGACCGACGCGACATACATACTCGACACACGAATTCGACTAAATTTACATCCGACAACCGACACATTCGACACTCCACTCGACTCACAAACTCAAATGCTTGACACATGAGTCTCGACGCTCGACTAACTACTCTCAACGATACTCGACATACATGGTTCGAGACATCTATATGTCGGTGTTCACGTATCTGACACTCGACATGTCGGATGAAAGCTCGACGCTCGACACTCGACACAGGAACTCGACGAAATTTGCATCCGACTTTCGTCAAGTTCGTCATTCCACTAGAGGCTCGACAAAACTCGAACGCTCGACACTCGAACCTAAAATCGACACAATGCCTAGACATTCGATACTATCATCTGACATGTCGAGATTCGATCTGACAAAACCGCTAGACACTCAACGACGCTCAACAAATCTCGTCTTCTTCACCCGTCGACAGCGATACCAGATTTTCTCACAATGATTATCAATTTTCAGTAAATTTTTACAAAAACGGTACTATCTTTAACCTTAGTTCACATGCATATCCCATATTTAAGATATATAATGTGGTTGACAATTACCAAAACGATAAATAACGAAAATATTACAACCTAATGAAATTTTTATGCAATTTAGAGAAAGATAAAGAAAAGTTGTTCTTATCATGTTTGCTCAACTTCAGCTGTTGAAGTTATTTCGGACAGTGAAGTGTATAAAAAAGTGACTAATTTCTTTGTTCTTTGTTTCGTTTACTTACTTTCTTTATTTTTATCAGAAGAGGAAATTAATAAGATTTTGAGAAAAAATTAATTATATAAGGATATTTAAGTCTTTTTATCAAAAAAATATGCATAAAATTTTTTTAAAATGTATTTAAATTTTAACGAAAACTTTTGATCGTGTCTATTTTTTTAATTTTTTCTTGATTAAATTTGTTCAATTAAGTATGAAAAATTTAAGCTCATGTGCGAGAAAAGTCAACAAATAGAAAGGGTAGTGGAGGTTAATACTTACCACAAGTACGGCTGTGGACACAAAACTACGTACGCACGAAGCCAAGAAAATATCCTAATACAAAATTACAAACGCAACAAAACTCGGAGGCATTAACTATGCATGCACGTTGCTTCTTATTATTATTGTATATCTCTCTCGACTCGGTCTAAATCTACTCGACAAGAATCTTCAATTTCAACTGCTTCAATCAATGGCCTCCCTACTTCTATCCTCCTCCTCTCTCTTCTTGTCTCGAAAACACGCGCCCACTCTCAGCTTCAATTATGGACTATCACCCCACAAACTGTGTTTTAGTTCCTCGAGTGCTAATACTGGATTGCATGCCATGAAGAAGGGCTCAAGAGTTAGAATTTCTGTTTGTAGAGCTGCTTCTGTTGTGTTTCGTGACCTTGATGCTGATGATTTTCGCCACCCTCTTGATAAGCAGGTCTAGTTCAATTATTGGTTTTTTTTTTGGCCCCCTTTTTCAACTCTTATTTGCAGCTTTTTGTTTTGATATTTGGTTGTGTTTGTTTGCCAAGAAAGTGTTTTAATTTGTGACACGTGGATTTCATTTGTTGGCAAAGTTTTGATTTATGTATATAGGCTTGGTTTGGTGGGTGACAAAGATTGAGGACTGATAAATTGCGGTACCGAATATTGGGATTTTCACATATCTTAGTATAATTGCGATGAAATTTTTGCTTTTTGGAAGAATCAAAGTTTATATAATGCTTTTACAATTTTTTCACAAGCCAAAAGGGTTGCTGGGTAATATTGTTGTGATTCTAATTTTTGTTTTCCTGATTTGGTGCAGTAACTCATTTCTGTGGTTTTTCTTTTTCTATTAAGCAGAACACGCTATTATTGAGAGCAATTCCTGGATTAAGCGAAGTGGGAAAAGCTCTACTTGGTAATATGCTTAACCCTTTAATCAATTCAGTTTATAATAATTACTATTAATCTAATGGCAGCATGGTAGTGGCAGATTGTGAAAAGAAGTTTTTACTTTCTTGATTTTACTAAAAAATTGAATTTCATTACTTCTGGTTGAAGATATGGTTTAGTTATGTGCATGCTAGTTAATATTTAGTTGCTAACGCTAGAAAATGCAACGTGAATATGATACTGTTATCTGCTCTGAAGTTCTGTTTAAGTTTGGCAAATGTATTTGCCCTTCTGCTCAAAGGAAGAATACTGGGTTCTTGTGTTGGAGGCATGGTAAATATAGTTTTTTTTCCTCCGACACACACCTACATACAGATCATAGTTAGGGGTGTTAGTATGCTTTTTCTTGAACAAGTTTAACTCTTTTATCCATTTCTTGAACATGTGGTATCATTCCTTTTTTAATCAATTGTTCTTGTGAGGTTACAATATTGAGAAGTTTCTTTGAACTCATAATTGCAGGAACTGTGACAGAGCAAGTCATGCTTTTAGAGAATATAGGAACTTCAGTTCTTGTTTCAAAAAAGCAGGTGTGCAGACAAATGTTTTATATGATTTATTTATAGTGGTTACTTATCAGATTACTTATGAATATCAGTTCTGGAAATAGGTCTTATTCTTTCCCTTTTATGTCAAGGTATTTGAGAAATATAACACTCAAAAGACAGCCTATGATATTTAAAATCTTGTAAAATTTTAAGTTCTCTTATCTGTTCGAGTTTTTGTTTTATTAAACTCATATTAAACATATGCTTATTAGGAAAATTTCACTTGTCCTTACTCAAAGATATGTAGCAATTTTACCACTTGGGCTTTTCCAAGTGTTAAGGACTATCGTGGGTTTGAAGAAGCATAGATTTGGATAATGATATTGTTACAAATATCCAATGGTAATTTAATGGACATTATGCATCTTCATTAACTGTTCTTCCTTGAAAGATAAGATCTCTTGGAAATCATAATTTTCTAAATATATAGTTAAAAAAATGGATACCTTGGGAACGGGCAGACTCATCACTGGATTCTCTATGCGCTCATTTTCCATTTCATTTAATTGGTTATTTTGAGCAATATTTTTCCTGATGCTATGCATGTAAAAAGTTATTACATGAGAAACTTGCTAAGTTGGTAGCTACCCTCATGGTTTATATATAGTATGTGCTAGAATATAAAAAACATAACTGACACTTTCCACATTACCACATGACAGCCTAACGTGTTGAGCTGTTTAAGTCAGATTGCAAACTAAGACTTTGCACCTTGTGCTGGTGTTTTCTAATTAATTTGATTAACTGTTGTTGGTTTACTCAGATACTCACATGTCAACATCTAATGTTATTTCCTGTTTTCTTTCAAATTGTCAGAGTCAGACTTCTCTAGGAAATTATAGCCAACATGAATGAGTGCATTTAACATCTTATGTTATTTAATTGTTATTATTGTTTTCTTGCATCAGCTTCCTGAGCTTCATCGGTTAATGGCTGAGGCTGCTGAAATATTGAACGTTGAGGCCCCTGATCTGTATGTCCGTCAAAGTCCAGTTCCAAATGCATATACACTGGCTATAAGTGGTAAAAAGCCATTTGTTGTTGTTCATACTAGCCTTGTGGAGCTTCTGACACGAAAGGAATTGCAGGTCTTTTCTTGGCTCTTCCTAATGATCATGCATATAATAATGTAAATCTCTTGATTTCAGTCATTTCATTTTAGCATCTTTGATGTTCCTTGCTATATTCTCCGATAAGGCTCATCATATATGCTATTTGGCAAGTTGAATTTAAAGCATATCAGTTAGTTTGACATTGAATCCCTCATTTTCTGTTTGTCTCTCTTTATACTAAACAGTAATGAGAACTCATATGAAGATAATGGCAGGCACATATTTATATTTACTCTTTTTATCAACTTTTGGAATATTACTGACATTTGCCTATTTGACTTAAAAAATAGGCAGTCTTGGCCCATGAATTGGGTCATCTAAAATGTGATCATGGTGTTTGGCTCACGTTTGCAAATATTCTCACCCTTGGGGCCTATACGGTACCTGGTAGGCATTTATTATTGTTTTTTTTTTTTTTTGGGGTCGAGATTGTGACTTCATTTGTTATCTACAGTCTAAACCCTTTTTCAATGAAAATTACGTCAAGGAAATTTGAGAAAAGGGTGTGTGAACTTTGAATCCAAACAACTTAATTGGGCTCCCAAAGGGGTCTTGTAGATTTTTAGTGATTCATAGGTCATAATTATTGGTGACATACATTTTGTGCTTTGATTTATATTGAGATCTAAAGCCATGATAGATTTGCTGATCTAATCACTTGGTTGAGTTCATCATAAGTTGAGGATTATCTTTCTAGTCTCTGTAATAATTCCTTCTGACTTTTACATGGTAATTGGTATTTACAAGCAGTATTATATGACCATGGAATTTCTCCATAGTTACTCAAGAAAAGAGAGTCATTTGCATCTTTTTTCAACACCCATTTGCAAAACTAAGAATCTGAGATTGAAAAATCCAAACCACGGTGATAGCCAGTAATACTTCAGATTCTGTGTTTAGGACCATAAAATTATTGTTGTGCATGAATATGGCTGCCCAATTCAGCATTTTAGTTACAGTTAGTATTCAGTTCATGATATGCATTGTCATGAAATAATGCGGTCTGGGAACCTGTGTTGTATGCAGGACTTGGAGGGATCATAGCTCAGAGTTTAGAAGAACAGTTATTCCGCTGGGTGCGAGCAGCAGAATTAACATGTGATCGTGCAGCCCTTCTTGTTGCACAAGATCCGAAGGTATAAAAGTTAACAACTTAGAAGTACACAATTTCTAATCAGTGTCTCTAATGCTTTCATCTTGAATTTTTCTCATTTGATTTTATTTGATGCTCCAACAAGAGGTGGTCATCTCTGTTTTAATGAAATTAGTCGGGGGCTCTCCATCCTTGGCTGATCAACTAAATGTGGATGCATTTTTGGAGCAAGCTCGCTCTTATGATAAAGCTTCTTCAAGTCCAGTGGGTTGGTACATAAGGTGAGTAACAGCATTTACAGAGCTCCTAATTGTTAGGATATCTGCTTTCTTTGTGTTGGCTAATTCTATGTTGTTCAGAAATGCTCAAACAAGGCAACTCTCACATCCTCTGCCTGTTTTACGTGCCCGTGAGATTGATGAGTGGTCAAGAAGTCAAGACTACAGGGCTCTTCTGAAACGTGCAGTAGAGAGGAATGCTGTACAAAATGCTTAGCATTGCCCTGCAGATGGTCAAAATCTGAAACAGATTGAATAGGTTTTGATTTTATGGTTAGTTTCTAACCAGAATTTTCCAAAATCGTCTACATGCTGAAATGTTGTTTTCTTGCTGCAAAATTATTTGTGATGAAGTCATCACATATACATGTATATCTAACACAAGTGGTGGGTGGGTGCAACTTGGCTACCTTTTAAATTTCACCTGGGAGCTGGAATGAGAACATTATAGACCTCTAATTAATTTCACCTATGCTAGATGTCACCAAAGTAAGAAGTGAGGGGCAGAGTTGTGAATTTGGATGATTTGAGGGAGATTTCTTTGTTCCTTTTTTAATTTTTTTGTTATTGCTGTGTTGTTTTGGTGCTGTGGGAATTAGTTACTTGTTTGTCTAGGGAAAAGGAAAATTAGTTAGAGAATATATGCGAGGAAAAGGTAGGAAAAACGCATTCAGCCACTTTATGCATTTTGTGAGAAGTTTTTCTCTAGGGGGAGCTTGCAGGTCTCTCAAATAGCCTGCTACTTATCCAAATATGTGCATATTTTCTTCTTAAATTGTCTCTTAACGGTTGTTTCTAACCCATTTTTCTGCATTTAATCTTCAAATCCTGTGAATGCTGCTGTAAGTGTGTGTGTGTGAAGCTAGTCCTATCAGAACATCAAAATTGAATTACCGCATCCATCCATTTATCACTTTGATGCTTATTTTACTGATACAAATTGTTAAGTGGTTGCTCACAACAAAGTTCTAGACATGGGAATTTGGTGGGTCATAGAATCATAGGTTACACTCCATAATTGATCATGTAGTAAATTTGTAACTTTTGATGGATTTTCTTTTGGCTTTTGTTCAGGTTTCCTCCTCTTTTTTCCCATGATTTGTGCCCTCGATGTTTCCAATAAAGATTGAAAAGGAGCACAATGCATTGGAGATGAAGGGAAGATTAGCCACAAATATTTGTTCCCCTTTGAAACCAACTTATGGTTAGATTTTGTATATTTAAGGTGAGGAAACTGCAGTCTGGCTTGTTTTATGGGTAAGTCTTGTACAAAGCAGGCATGAGCATGAGCCTCAGAAATGTAAAGTTATGAGGAGTTATTATCATGCATGATAATCTGATAAGAATCACACTATTGTAAAATTAAAACTGATTACAATACCAATATGTTGTCAACTTTTGATTTTTTTACTTCATGGAATCAAAATATCACCTGTGCTTGTCTAGTAATATTTAGATGGTTTTCGTATGTTTTTTTATTGTTCTTTCAAGCATACATATTACCATCTTGTCATTGAATCTTTTTAAAGCTCTTGATTACATGTCCTTCCACAAACTTATGATACATGCAAGTTTGGCTGCTTCTGAAAACTGGCTAGTAATACTACTTTTGAAGTATGAGTTGCTCTGTCCTTCCTTGCCTGCTCTGCTATACCGGTTAAAGTAGGGTTCGATATAAATGGTGCACAATCTTTCTCTAACTCACTCGAGATTTTTATTTCTTTGAACTGATTTAACATTATTTCTGATGCTTACAAGAGAATTAGTATCAAATGACCCAACACGTTCGCAATCTTAATACTCAAAAAGTATTAAATAAGTGATGCTTACAAGAGACTGCTAAATGTCCGAATTACAAAAAGATACAAAGTTCATGCACTTGATAATCACAGAACAGCTACCAGAATGAGAGCATAGATTACAATCTCCAACTTCAATTTCAATTTCAGCCCATGAGATGCACGCAAGACCACTTCATCAATTACAGGACCACAAAATACACCATCTGTTGTCTGATTTGTGCTGTAGCTGAGAAAAGAGATTGGAGTTAAGCCTGAACCTGCCTTGAACGTCACAGAATACTGAGTGGATGATCCTATACCTAAACTTTTCACTGTAAAATTTTGAACTGCTGGTCCTGCTTGAACCCCTACTATAAAATTTCCCACATATGGATCTCCAGCGTCTCCCAGTTTGAAATCCAACTTGTACGTAGAGCCTTCAGTAAGTGTTGTAGCAGTTTGTACGCCGCTTGAAACTCCTGAGACAATCTCAATTGCAGCATTGCCTTCCGGGACAGGAAAGTTCTTGGAGTCCATGTATTTGACTGTCCCTATCACAGCCCACTGCTGTAATGCAGACTGAACAGGACTTGGTGATGACTCGAGTAGAATTCCCTCGGTAGAATTACTTAGGAAATCTGGACCAACTTCGAATCCTCCATTTAGCAGTGGGGTATCTGTGTGTGCAAACCATGATTGAAAACAACACTTCAGTATGAGAAAAAAAGCAAATAATTAGTTTGCAAATTTTCCGGAAATTTTTGTAATTGTGGCTAAATGTGGCAACTCTTTCAAAAGATTGAGACTAAGAGACTGCAAGTTAGTCCTGAAACCCGTGAAGCCCTAGTACAAAATATCCAATTTCAGTTTAGTGATTTCCTAACATCAAGATTAAATCTTTTTTGACCCAGTGTAATAATGAAGATAGAAATACACTTACCACTTCCTTGAACAAGTGTTTTGAAGGTTTTGAGCAGCAATGTATCAATCACTGGCCAACATGTGGAATTGGCTTCAGATAATATCGGTTGGCTTTCAATGACAAGATTAATAGGCTCATCCTGACCCCATCTACCCAAGTAGTGAGCATAGCTCTCCCAGGTTTTCTTCCCATAATGCTGCTTCAGAAAGTAGACTCCACTACTGTCTGGTGCTGATACTACTACACCAAGATTAGTTGAACAATTCTCACCGCCTGGGGCAAGTGTGAATGTAAGTATGTAATTCACTTCATCGCCACTTGCAATAAAAGTCTGGTTGATCTTGCCATCTTGACCCAGTTGTATGGCATGTCCATTGTCCGGCAATGTTATATTTTGAGTGGCCGTCACATATTGAACAGTCCCTTGTAAACTCCATCCAGGAATCGTGTTGTTTTCATTCAAAAGAAAAAATGGGGTGGTGAAATTTGCTCCCAAGTTTGACGGTGGGGATTCAAAATCTGGATTCTGCAGAAGATCTGTGGATTGAAAAAGTTGAAAAATAAGAGTTACACAAATATTGCAAACATTGATGAAATATCATATTACTTTAAAAGCTTATTTGAAAATAGAAATGGTTGCTGATTATACCTGCGGATGCCAATCCTATGAAGAAAAGCTGGAGGAGAAATATTTCAGGCCTCATTTTTCTTGCTTCAGAAAGAAGAGACACACCTGGCTGCAATATGCTGCATATATGTTATTGCTTCATTTAAGACCAGATTACGCTAGGTATGTTCAAGCAGTTGACTTTAGATTATAGACTTTCAATTTACCACACTTAAAGATGCTGACAACCCATTCGGAAGCTTCCCACGCAGTGCAATGCTAGTTCACCAACACTTGCAATAAAATATTTGAAGTTTAAGATTCTTAGGTCCGACTATTTGGTTAACAATTCCAAAATATTTAAAAATTAAGCAGAATCTGAAAATATGATGCTCAATATTCAGGTTCAGGTCCTTCCAGCGTTGTTCTACTTTGGCATTAGCTGGCCCTTTCATTTGTTTAAGTGGCCAAGCCCAGTGGTAGACTTTAATTCACAGGAAAAGCTGGAATGGGTCTTCAACCAAATGTTTGAGTCTACTTGGGCAATGCGGTACACAGTACTTACAGTCGTAAAAGTGCCATGTGGAAATTTCATGTATTTAATGATTTTTTTTAAAATAATGGCAATAACCAAGAACTTTGACTGTACAATGTTAAATGATGAAGATGACTTTCACTTTTATGTCAAGTTTATTTAGGTTTTGCCTTTATTATATTTGATCTTTATCTTGATATTTGGTTAGTATAAAGTAGAATGCGCTCTTTAGTTATGAGTCAGAAGAATATTTACTAAAATATCTTAGTAATTATTTTTTCTATTCCGAGATGGTGAATATCTGCAAGAATTTGATACATGGAACTTGATTCACAAATTTGAGATTGCTGGCCAAAGTCACGATCCATTGAAATAGTAGATGAGGAAAAAATGAAAACTCCATTTCGTTCTGGTAGCCTATAATTGAATGATCTTTCTCTTTTTACAGAAAAATCAGGGGCTTTTAGTAATTTTTCTGAAGCTTATGTACACAAAAATTTAGTTATCACTTGTCATCATCCACGAGGCTCCATCCAGGTATTTTCTTCAAATTCCCTTGTTTCATCACCTTCCGTAGCCTGGTAACATCTTCCCATCTTCCAGCCTCGGCATACATATTAGACAAAACAACATAAACTCCATGATTGTCAGGTTCCAAAACAACCATCTCTTTCACCACCCTTTCAGCGACCTCAATATTCCCATGATTTTTACAAGCTGCTAAGAGAGCTCCCAACATCACCACATCAGCTTTCCACACCATCCCTTTTACCAACTCCTCAGCCTCCACAACCTTCCCACATCGACCAAGAAGATCAATCATACACCCAAAATGTTCAATCTTGGGTTCAATACCATACACTCTCTTCATGGAACCAAAAATTTCACGACCAATATCAATCAACCCAGCATGGCAACAAGCAGATAAAACCCCGACAAATGTGATATCATTAGCCACAATTTGCTCCTTCTCTAGTTTCCTGAAAAGATCAAGTGCTTCCTCAGCATGCCCATAACTAGCCAACCCACAAATCATAGCATTCCAAGTAGCAATACTTCTCTCTGGCATCGAATCAAACAATTCTTTAGCCCTTATAATTTCTCCATTTTTAGCGTACATATGCACCAACGCGGTGCCAAGAATCACTCCCATTTCAATCCCTCCCTTTTCTATAAAAACATGAACTTTCTCTCCTAATTCTAAACAACCTGACTGCGCGCACGCTGACAAAACAGAAGCCAAAGTCACGCTATTCGGCTCAAACCCTTCTAAAGTCATTTGCTCAAAGAGCATCAGCGCTTCATTTGCAGAAAAATTTTGGGCGTACCCACAGATCATTGTAGTCCATAAGTTCAAATTCTTATCACTAAATTGATCAAACACTTTTCGTGCATTATCTAGATCACTCGAGACAGAGTAACTTCTAACTAAACCGTCAACGACATGGAAATCTAAATCAAACCCAGATTTCAAAACATGGGTATGAATCTGTTTACAACAATCCAATGACCGAGAGCTTGAAGAAGCCTTGAGAACAGAAGGGAAAGTATGCTCATTTGGTGCAAAACCAATCTTCCTCATATTCGTATAAAGCAATATCGCTTTGTCAGGATTTTTACTACCAGCTTGAGCTCTAATAAGCGTGTTCCACATGAAATGATTTGGGTTTTCAATATTGTTAAAAAGTTTTGTAGCATATGAAAGGTCGCCGTGTGCAGATAAAGCGCTAAAGGAGAGTAAGCGACTAGCGGCAAAGTGATCATGAATGCGTGCAGTGACGATCATTTGCGTGTGGATTTGCTTAAGTTGATGCATTGACTTGCATTTGTCTGCGAGGAGAGAGAGACCCATCACAAGAAGGATTATGGAGAGACTACATGCAATTCCAAACGAAATTTGATAAAACAAGAAGCTGAGGGACCTCTTGTAACGTTGCAAAATCTAATTTATTTTTATGGTTTCGCAATTTCAATCTCCAATATCTAATGATGAAAATGCATGGTAAGTTATTAATTGATAAAGGGGGAAATTAAACGATTCCCTAGTTTTGATCGAACAAATTTTACCCCCCACTTTTGGAATAGTGACATGAAGACCCCCTGATTCCATTTGCTGTTAAGAAATCTGTTACATAAAACAGAAATCTTCTGTGTAAAGCCATATTCACCCATTTAAAATAACATAAATAAAAAACAAAAAAGCTTATTGATAATTAAATAAAAAATAAATATCATAAAATAAGTAAATTAAAAATTTTTTCCAATTTTTTGCAATAAACCGTAAACTTTTTTCATAGAAATTTTGTGTAGATATTCACCAATCATGTTTACATTCAATTCAATCATCAATATTCAATAAACACTTACAAACTCATAACAAAAATTTACTCATAACCAAAAAAAAAAAAAATCTAAAAAAATTACAAATTTAAAAGATTAAGAAAAAAACAAAAATTTTATCATACAAGAGTTCTTCCAAATCTCGTAATACCAAAACCCATCTTCCAACTCACTCTAAACTCTTCCAAAACATCATCTATCTTTTCCTCTGTTCAACACATACGGCCAAAACAAGAATACTCATGTTCGCCGCAGTCAGCAGTGGTTTCACTCTAACCGGTTTATGTGAGTCTTTGTCCCCATCAAACCCATCAATAAAAAATCCCACTTCGTCTCTCACTTAAATCAACAACATCAAAACACCAACAACGGCAATGCAACCATCTTTGGAACCAACGACTTCTTTGCTTTTTCTTTATTATGTTCTTGGGTTAACTCGAATCCAAATCTTCAGAGAAATCAAAGGACTTGATGGCGAAGGAGGGTTAGAGAGTGGAGAGGTGGAGAGGCACCGACTTTTTGTTGGAGAAGAGCTTGTCGGCAGCTGCCTTCTCAGAATCCAAATTCTAGATTTTAGTTCGGGTTAGGGCCTGCCGTAAGGAAGAAATTGGGAATGCGAAACAAAATGGTAGGACGAAGATTGGGGGAGAGAGGAGAGATGGCAGAAGAGAGAAAAGAAGATGAAGATCTGATGGATGACGACATGGCTTCTGGTTTTTTCTTTTTTATCAATTTCTATTTCATTTATTAACTTTTATTAGTTTTCGTATTATTTTCATTTCATTCGCAAAATGACCGAATTACCTTAACGTCACTAACAGCGGGTGGAAATATAAGGGGCCGCCTGGTATGTTTGAAATAAGGGTTTAATTTTATGAAAATAAGATTCACGCTATTTAGAAAGTAGAGTATGAGAATATGATATCTAAGGAAGTTATCTTATTTTTTTCTAAGAAAGTTAAATTATTATGTTTGATTAATCCTATAAATCTTGTCATTGAATTTTATGAGAATCAGGTTATTGTAATTAAATTATGTATAAAAATATACTAATTTTATTTAATATATTAGTAAACTTAATAATTAAGATTTTTTTAATATATCAAAAATATTTATTTTATTTTTCATATTTTGATATAAATTATTAAAATTTAATACGAAAATTTGAAGATTTTTTAATGTAATCATTTTAAAGATTTTTAAATTTATTATATATAATCATAAAAAGTAAAATCTATTGTTGTACATACGTGTCTTTTTTCCCAAACTCGTCACTCTCTCCTTTTTTATTTTTTTTCCTCTCTTCTTCCTCGTCTTTTTCTTTTTTTCTCATTTTTCTTTTTCGCTTCTCACCGCCATCACCACGCCTCAGTTAGCGGGCCACCTTCTTTTTGTCCTTAATCGGCAAGTCACTAAGTTTAGGATTTCTTAAATTTGGGCCTGTCTTTGTGTAGATTGGTTGGAGCCTTAAAAGTCAAATCCCTAACCTCCTCCAAATTACAGTGGCTGGTGATGGCAGAGAGCTTTGTTGCTGTGTGAATGGCAGTAGCTGCGTGCGAGTGGATGGCAGCGGCGACGTTTTTTTGATTATTTTTTGACTGCATTATGGATTGTGGTGGTGGTGGCCGTTGGTGGTGTGTGCTGCTACAGTGAGCGGTGTACTTGGGTGGTTCTGCGATTTGATTGATTGTAATTTTGTTAATTGTGATTTTGTTAGTTACGGTGGTGATTGTGCAGTGGTCGTGCGATTCTGATGATGAGATGGGCTTGGTGGTGTGGGTGTAAGATGTCGGATAATGTGAAAGTCAAAGGATGAAAGGGTTCACATTATCCGCTATTCATTGAGATTTGAAACCGTGGAAAAGACAGATTCTCGAATATAAAGAGATATTAAGTAAATCAAACAATGAGTTGGCTTCACTTTTCTAGTCCTACGCGGACGACCCCCGTACAAATACTCCCTAAGGGTTTCCATGTTACTATTCCAAAAATAGGGGCAAAGGTCACTGTAGCCAAAATTAAGGGTCCCTAAATTTGAAATAAAAGTTGTCAGGTAAGTGTAACTCAAGAGCAAAAGAGTAGATGAAAGCAGGCATCCAATAGCGAAGAATCACTAATCTACTTTTAGGTTAACCAAAAAAAATAAAAATCAAATGCATAGAAAAATTTAGTCAAATCTTATTATTATTTTTTAATTATGGGTCAATGGTCTCCACGTAAAGAACGTGAAAACAAACAGGTAAGCCAATGATCAAAGAATCCATGGTTCCTATGAGCCTTTGCATAATAACAGTTTGGTTAAGTAATTAAAAAAGCATTATACTTTTCAACATAGTCTCTTAAATTTAGTTATTTCTTTTAACGTTCTGTTCTGTTTTAGGGTGATTGGCTAACTAATTGTCCACTAACTCTTACGGTCTCACCTGCCCCAAACTCCAACTTGATCATTGTCACAATTATGTCTCTAAAAATTTATTTCATTTTTATTTTAATTATTAATACGTGTATAAGACAAATTAAGGTAATATACTTATTTAGGCACTACCTCATAAAATCTCGGCGTTTGATATGGTGGAATAATAGAGAATTCAAAATTAGCAAGATAACATTAATTAATTCCAAGAGTTTACCGTTTATGTATCATGATTTATAATAATGATGATGAATTTGTTAATGCACATCTGGTTAATTGGGTGAAGATAAGAAGCAAAATCTCAGCTGTGATTTCCATGCTAACATTGAAGTCAAGAAAGTTTAGGAGTCAAAATAAACCAGGATATATATCTAATAAAATAAAAGCAGTATTTCTCGGTTGCTCCACTCTAATTTGTGGTTTATTTTTATTCTTATATAGAAGGATGTTACTAATTTTCACTGAAAAAGTTAGCCCGGGAAAGGGAATAACCGGACGGTATGGCTCGAGAGGGCTTGTTGAGCATCTGTTTTCTAATTCTTTTAAAGCTCCTGGTCCATCGAGCACATGGCTCCAGCCGCGGTTTATACGATATTGCTCCTCCACCCCTGGCTTCCACTCCTGATGATCATCAAGAGATTGGTTTATGTAATTCTTCGGTGATTAAACATGGTTACAAATGCGAGGAGAATTACGTAAGAGCTCATGCATATTAGTTCAATTAATATGTAAACACATGTATAATTGATAGCATAATGTTGCATCGATGAAAGGAAATTTAACGCTGTCCTGTGTGTATACATGCAATTAATGGTGTTTTTTTCAGGTGACAACCGAAGATGGGTATATACTTAACATGCAAAGAATTCCGGAAGGACGTATTCCCAATGGAAAGAATAAGAAGCAGCCTGTCTTAATACAACATGGAATCCTGGTGGTAAGTTAATTTGCTAATTAATGAAGCAATCAAATATAAATTATTTCATAGTTTATATTATGCTGTGATTTATGGGTTTCTGCTGTTTTGTTGTGAGTGAATTCAGGATGGGTTGACATGGCTTGCAAATCAACCAGAACAAAATCTACCATTTATTTTGGCTGATAACGGCTTTGATGTGTGGATTTCTAACACAAGAGGGACCAGATTTAGCCGACGACATACCTCACTTGACCCCGATAACAAGGTTTTGTTTATTTATTATCTGTTTTGTCATTAATGTTTCTCATTTTCACTCAACGAATCATTTTGATTATTGTTAAAATTAATAAATATTTGCTTATAACTCTTACGTTGGTAACATCTGAATTGCAGCTGTAATTTGTATAATATATTTCCTTTCCCCACTGTTCATGTTCATGGTTGTCTTCTCATCATGTCATATATGGCAGGATTACTGGAATTGGTCATGGGATGAACTGGCCGCTTATGATCTACCAGCTTTTATCTACTATATATACGACAAAACAGGGCAGAAAGTTAATTACGTTGGCCATTCATTGGTGAGAGAGCATGCGCATATACAACATTAATTTACAAGAATTTGACAAATATATATAAAATTAAATGATACTGAACACCTGAGTCTGCAAATTGATTAATTAAACATAAGTAAGAACAAACTAAACACAAAAATAAAGAGTTGATTATTACATAGATATGATGTATACTCAATCTAGACGTAACATTGGGTAGCATGCATGGTAATTTAACAGGGAACTCTTACAGCTTTGGCAGCCCTCTCTGGAGGGTTACTGCAGGACAAGTTGAAATCAGCAGTCTTGTTAACTCCCATTGCTTACATGAGCCACATTAAAACTCCTCTTGTTAATGTTGCTGCCAAAGCTTTTCTTGGAGAGGTGATATAATTTAATTTATTGTTTCATTATTTAATTATTCTCAAATTAATGCTTCCTATATATATATTATAAAGCTTTCAATTGGTTGCACACAGATCGTTAACCTTATGGGCATGCCAGAGTTTAAGCCAAAAGGGTAAGAATCAATTTTTTATTTGCAAAGTTTTTTCCCATTAATTATTAATTGATTAGTACAATGTGATGCTGATTATGTAGGAGAGCTGTGGAGATGTTTCTGAGGTCACTTTGTGCTGATAACGAGGTTAATTGCTATGACTTTGTAACCGCACTTAGTGGCGAAAATTGTTGTCTCAATTCCTCCACCATCGATCTTATCCTTGATAATGAGCCTCAACCGACATCAACCAAAAATCTGGTACACTTAGCTCAGAGTAAGTCGTCTCCCATCTTTGCATGCATGCATGCACTTGATAATTGATCACCTAACAAATGAAAAAAATTATTTGCAGTTATTCGACATAACGTAATTGCAAAATACGATGAGGGATTATGGAACAATCTGCGCAAGTACTGGAAAATGCAGCCGCCAGCTTATGACATGTCGAAAATTTCCCCTGAGCTTCCTCTCTATTTGAGCTATGGAGGGAAAGATGCGCTCTCCGATGGTAAAGATATGGATTATTTAGTTGACATCCTTAGCAAATCTCGTGGTGGTGATGAAAAGAAGCTCAAAGTTCAGTACGTGGAGAATTATGGACATTTGGATTTCATAATGGCTGTAAATGCCAAGGATATTGTTTATAATGAGATTGTATCATTCTTCAAAACTCAATAATGATTAATTATGTCCTTCCCTCCTCTCAATCTCATGGCCCCATGGCCCATGCCCTACAATTTCTCCCATACATTTGGGAGAGTAGCGGAGCTCAAAGAAGTGAAAAATTAATGTTAACTAGATGAGGTGTTAATTAGAAGATGGATAAGATACAAACACATAAGCAAAGATATTTTATATTTTGATATATGTCAATTATTTTTAGCATCAATTTTTATATAAAGAAATTGTAACTTAGAATATTGTTAATAAATAAAAAGATAAAAACAAATGATTATTGAAAACCATATAGTAATAGATAAGTGGACTTGGAGCATTGGTTTGGTTTGGCTTCCATAGAAGTGGATTCTGTGGGCAAGGACGGTAGAGGGATGGATAATCATGTTATTACTATTGTTTCATATAGAAATTAAGAGCAAGAACATAAAAAACGACGTCACACAGCACCACAGTCCGGAGCCAAAAAGCCAAAACAAAAATAAAAAATAAAATTTGCTTTGCTTTCTGCTTCATCGCCCACCCATCCACCACAAGTACCGAGAGTCACAGTGGGACCCACTCGCTTCTGATATCAGCACAGCACCATCTTCTTGTTAGTGTTGTTGTGAGAAGGACGAAAGAGAGAGCAGAATGCCGGGACTCACAGCACCTTCTGATTACTCTCAAGAACCGCCTCGTCACCCCATCCTTCAAATCAATTCCAAGGTCAGATTTTTCCTTTTACATTCTCTTTTGTGTCCACAATCATTTAAAAATTGCCTTTGGTTATTCAGGAACCATTCAATGCTGAGCCGCCCCGCTCCGCCCTGATTTCCTCTTATGTCACTCCCGTCGACCTTTTTTACAAAAGAAATCACGGCCCAATCCCTATTGTGGATGATGTTCAAAAGTAGTTTTCTTACTCAAATGATTTCTGCTTTCATTTTTTTTTCATTGCCTAAATTTTGTTTTAATGTTTTCGTTTCCATGCTGCAGATATTATGTCTCGGTTAGTGGTTTGATTGAGAATCCCAAAGACTTGTTTATGAAAGATATTAGGTGAGTTACTTACAAGGCTGTTATTGCTTTATCTTCTTTCTGCCGCTTACTGAAATTTTGTTTGGAATACTTAAGTTGTTGCTTAAATGAGGAGTTGAATTGATGTTGTTGTTAAATAACAGGATCCTTCCAAAGTACAATATCACTGCCACATTGCAGGTGAGTTAATCGTTTGTTACAAACAGGGTCACTAGTTGATTTTGCAATAAGATTGTATTGAATTGTTGATTTGGTTTTTGTGTGCATTACCCATATGCAGTGTGCTGGTAACAGAAGGACAGCAATGAGCAAAGTCAGAACGGTGAGGGGAGTTGGCTGGGATGTCTCTGCTCTAGGAAACGGTTTGTCTCTTCTATTGTGGATACATTTCACTTCTACTTTTCTTTTCAAATATTTAAATCAATTAGTATTGAAAATTACTTGTCATTATCTATCAGCCAACCGAAATATTGAACCTCACAAGGCACTATTGACCCGTTAGTCATCAAAGAAGGGTCAAATGAAGTGGTGCTAGTGCATTTGGAATAAAGACTTACATGAAAACAACCTGTATCAATTATCTAGGATAAATTCTATCCCCACTTAGTGAGTTTGAAGAAACATTATCAAGTGTAGCCTACAAATATGGAGGTTTGACAATTTCTTTAATGAGTGATTATGGTGTTTGTTCCTGTCATGGTAATAATGAAATAGAAAGGTAACTCTCTTATGCATAAAGCAGAAAGAGACAACATTCATAGTTAGAATTTCAGTTCTATTAGAATTGGCTTTTAATTTCCTATTTGCATTTCTGGGCTGTACTTAAATCTTGAATATACATCTATCTGTGTCCTAGCACTTCTCAGCATAGTAGTTTCTCATTTTTCTGAGTTGCTTTCAGCTGTCTGGGGGGGTGCCAAATTAGCTGATGTTCTTGAACTTGTTGGGATATCAAAGTTGACAAGTGTCACCAAGTCAGGTGGAAAGCATGTTGAGTTTGTAAGCATTGACAGGTGTAAGGTACATCTTCGGTTTTTAAAGATTGTATGGAAAATTTTCTGCCATTTGGTAGCAAAGAGAATTTACCTGAGAGATTATACTCATTGTAGGAGGAGAAGGGAGGTCCATACAAGGCATCCATCCCCCTTAGTCAAGCCACAAACCCTGAAGCTGATGTTTTACTTGCTTACGAGATGAATGGAGAGGTTAGTGAACCTGCCCCTTTGGAATTTTGTTCCTCTTCATCTGCATCTTTTAGGGGGTGATGTTAGCACTGTTCCTTTTTTTTTTTTTTTCTTTCCCTGACTTTTATGGTGGTACTAACAGTAAGTGTTTATTCTATTGAATGCCAAAGCCTCTTAATAGGGATCATGGTTATCCACTACGAGTTGTTGTACCAGGTGCTATAGGTGCTCGTTCTGTCAAATGGTTGGATGCCATCAATATCATTGCAGAAGAATGTCAGGTTGGAAAAATGTTGTCTTTATTGTTTCGCTTACTATGATGTCAAATTCATGCATTTGTGTTTGTATCTTCAAACCATCTTTGTGTTATGAGTTCAAATCTTTGTCCTGCAGGGCTTCTTTATGCAAAAGGACTACAAAATGTTTCCGCCATCTGTGAATTGGGATAACATTAATTGGAATAGCAGGAGGCCACTAATGGATTTCCCTGTTCAGGTATTTACTTGATGGTGCCTCTGTTTGACAGATTATTCACTGCTCAGAGTCTCAGACATGGTGTGAGATTTTCCATACTTGTAAAAGTCTTTCTATCTCTGATTGATAAGATTTGGAGTAAGATTTATCCCTCGCTTTTTTCATCTACTTGAGCTAATGGCTAAGCACAAGTTTATGTCAATATTGTTAAGTTAGATTATGAATCAAGTTCACTTTTCAGCTTACCATGGTATGTAGCTTAGTGCTGGAAAGAGTATGGAAAGCATCGATGATTGACTAGTAATTGCAAATATGTTCTTTTGCAATGGTTAAAATCAATAACGAGCTGAAACATCAATATGAAACCTCCCTTTTTATGTGTACGAGAGTTATCTCACTAATACTCACAAATTGTTGATTGACAGTGTGTAATTTGTTCTCTAGAGGACGTGAATGTGATAAAGCCTGGAAAGGTTAGTTGTTTTTGCATTTGAATACTAATTTTATTTCCTTTTACATATGCTTATATCTACCCACTATGATATGCACAAATGTGTTTTCTCAGAACAATTCACCCTCCTTCCAAAATCAATTTTCACTCATCATGCATAATTATTTTATGCAAACTATTGGTTAGTCTATCGTTTATCAATTGTTTAGCAAATTATGTTTGAGATATATAAAAATATATTAGATGTTCAAAATAAATTTCAGACAATATTGTTTCATAGATTTTCTTTTTTTTTTTAATATTTTTGGGCAAAAAACTATTATAAGGTAAGATGCTAATGCCATACTTCTTCTGTTATTGCAAAAAATTATTATAAGGTATGCTACTTATGCCATACTTTCTCTGTTATTTTTATCAAATTCTCCAAGTTCCTAATGTCCTAGCAGCAGGGCAGTAATGCTTTCTCTTTGAATAAAGAGCTTGACTGAGATCCACTGTACATGGTATTATCATCATTAAATGGCAGTTCCTCTGTTATCATACTACTTGCAGGTTAAAATTAGTGGGTATGCGGTTTCCGGAGGTGGACGTGGAATTGAAAGGGTAGATGTATCAGTTGATGGCGGCAAAAGCTGGTTGGAAGCCTCCAGATATCAAAGGACTGGTATTCAATATGTTGCAGATGATATGAACAGTGACAAATGGGCATGGGTGTTTTTTGAAGTCATGGTTGATATTCCACATACCACTCAAATTGTAGCCAAAGCGGTATGTTGCCTTTTTGTTGCTACCAAAAATATCCCATTATAATTTTAATGCTCATTGGGCCTTGAATGCGCCAATTTATATTTGGTAATGAATTATAATTTAATCATAAGGTTGCATATTTTATGAAGTAGTCCAGACCGAAGGGATAGATCAGTTGTAGCAGATTGGTTTATAGATCCAAACCATTAAATGCATTGAAATATAAAATTAACGTTGAGCCCACATCTACAAGTTTAAGTTTTTAGGTACAGTGTTTAGCTTAACATGGTATCAAAGTTTTTGGACTCAATGGTCTAAGGTTTGAATCCCTCCATTGCAAATTAAAGAAAAATATATTGGCCTACATATAAAACCCGCAATAGGTTGTGAGGCCCGGTTCACGTGCAACAAAATGTTGAGCCTCTTGCACGAGGGGAGCTTAAGTTTTTAGGTAAAGTGACTACTTAACAAAATGAGTTGAATTAAAAGTGTTTGTATCAACCAGCTCTTGACCCAATGGAGGAACACTTAGCCCTGGTGAACCCATGTAAGATCTTGATGATATATTGATCTATGGTTATCACACTTTTGGAACATCTTGATGACTTTCTGTTGATGGGAGCTTTGTTGACAAAAGCTCTGTATCAATTTGATGAAGTATGAGATTTTGTGAGTGCTACTCCTATGTAATACCTGTAAATTTAAAATTCAAGTTAGTAACGTTATCTTTAAGGGATATAGACCTGTAAATTTTAAATTCAAGTTAGTAACTTTTATCTTTAATGGATAAAGATAATTTTAGTTTTGAAATTGAATTTACAAGTAGAATGTTTATTTGAAGTAAAGGGCTAGGAACAAACAAATTAAGTTACAATGAAATTATGAGGAAATTATAACTTCTCGTGGGATGAGGAAAATTCCCTAACCTAGTATGTTGTTAAGACACATTATATTAGAATTATACTCTTTTTCTTTGTGTGATATTTAAAGTTGGTGTAAGAATGATATCAAAATGTGACAAAGAATTTAAAAAGGGTGGTTTCAAAGAGAGTTTAATGATCAAACTTAGGAGAAAACAAGGTATTATATATTTTTTATGGTTTTCTTTAGCATTCTACTATTGTCTAATTTATTTGATAATATAGAATAAGAAGAGTTGTGGTTTCATGGTCCGTTTGGTGCACCATACTAGACTAGATTAATTTTTTATGAGATGGGATGAGATGAGGTTAGATAATATAGTACAACACTGTATTTGGTTTATTACTGCATTGAATTATATATGATGATAAATTCAAATACTGTCAGTAGATTGATTTGAATCACTATATAAAATTAATTGAATGATTTAAAATTTTGTTGAATATTTAGATTTTCTGTAAATTATTTAAAAAATAGGATGATCATTTAATGAAATATTATAAGTATTTAAGTAATATTTAATTAATTAGATGTATTTTAATTATTTTAATATTTAATGAAATATTATAAGTACTTATGTAATATTTAATTAATTTTTAATATTAAATTAATTTTATTGAATGGAGAGGACTAATTTTTTGTGCTACATAATCCCTAGGTGTCTCATGCTGTGTGTTAGTTATTACAATCCTATGCAGTGCAAAATTCATCCCAAACATGGGATAAATATAAATTTATCATTTAGTTAGTATTATCCTTATATGGAGTAACAAACACATCTTTAGGGACTATTTAGAAATAACCCTTAAAGGTATGTTTGTTGTGCTGTATAGTATTGTATATGATGGCACTAATTATTTATTTATCTTGCATCTCATTTTTTGCATGAATTTGTATTGTATGGGACAATGCTAGCTACCACAAATAGTAGACTATTTTGATAAAGATAGTCCTATGTCCCACGTGGCATTATGCAATACAAGAGGAGTTTAACTCTTCTCTATCAAAACACATATTCAATATTTTATCTAAATTAAATAAAATATCTTAGATATTTTTGGATAGACGAGAGTTAAAATAAATTTAATAATTTATATTAGTTAATTATTTTTTTAGTGATTGAAATTAAATTGGTGATAATATTTAAACTTACTATTTAGTATCATTTAGTGTAACTTAACATTACACCACACATAATCTAGTAAGGTGCAGCAATGCCACTTTGTTGATTAAATTATGATTGTATATTTGAATTATTTATGGTCAAATGAAAATTAGAAGGTCTTAGAGTTAATGACAATATATTTTACTGAAATTACATGAGACAGTGGACTATTATGAAAGATACATGTTTACATTTATTTTATTTTTAAATCCTATGTTTTGATACTTTATAATAGATATGTTGAGCATTCTTAACAATCATTTTATTACAAAGTATGAAATATATGACTTCTAGAGAAACTATGTAAGAACACTTAAGATTTTCAATATAACATGTCAAAATATAGAATTGAAAAAAAAGAAGAAAAGAAGTAAATATAGACATGTAAATTTCATAATAATCTATTGTCTCATCTAATTTGTATAATATTTCTTGTCATCAACTTTAACACCTTATTCTATAAAAATCCTAAATAATTGAAATACGCAATCATAATTTAATAATTGAAATCATAACACTTTCATATTCCATATGTAGAGAAATCAACCAACAGTAAATTTAAAAAAAAAAAATTGTAAAGGATATACAATGCCTTTTTTTTCCCCTTCAGTTTGATCTTTAAATGTGCCTTTCTAAGTTAATGTTGTCTTAACATTATATTATATTAAGGAGTTTTCTTGATCTCACATGAACTCATACTTTAACTTATCCTATTTGTTTTCAATCCTTTACTTCAAACAAAACGCTCCAATTGGAAATTCAATTTCCAAAAGTAATATTAATTTTATCCATTAAAGATAAGATTACTAAGTTGAATTTAAAATTTAGGGGTATCAAATTCAGTTTTGGGCTTTAGTTTCTCTACTGCTGACTGCAGAGTGCTGGTCTGGAGAAGGTGAAGGCTGTTGTTGAGTGGCACTGCACTGATATCTGTTAAGACAAATATCACTTTTTGGTCTAGCCAGTTCCTGACTTCTCATGGATGTTTAATATGAAACCTTAGCTCATTATAGTATCGATAACATTGCTTGAAGGGCAACAGCTTTACTTGGGAAAATGAAAAAAGATGTTGACCACGGAATTAGCATTTGCTTTAGCCAATTTTTCTAGTAGATTACTGATCGAGTCCTCAACTAAACGGTTGACCAATTGCTTCTAAATGTGAAATTTAGTGAAGCAAACAACAAGTGTCATACTTTTGAAGAAGAGTTTGATGAAGCGGTCAAGCACTCATCATCAGTTATCTTATTTCATTCACAGGAAAACATGCTTTTTTTATCATCAAGCTCTGTGCCTTCGTTGACAAAATCGTCAAAATCCTTGACATGTCCTATGGATTTCCCTTTTAGAAGCTAACTTTGTGCTTCAGCATAAATCAGGAAATTTAAATTTAGTAGCAGATATAATAGGCCTTAAGATGTGTTATCCATGTTGATCGTTGAAAGGTAGGATTTAAAATTATAAAATTTTGTGCAGTCCTTGAATCTGCATTGTCTATAAAAATTTGTTTCAATTTCTGGTAAGAGAAGGAGAGTATATGAGGGATCACCAAAAAGAAGGCAATGAACAAACTCCAGAAATATTCCCAAAAATTAAGATCAATGGAGCTGATCATTTGGTAGTAAT
Source organism: Boswellia sacra (assembly GCA_013180625.2). NCBI lineage: Eukaryota > Viridiplantae > Streptophyta > Magnoliopsida > Sapindales > Burseraceae > Boswellia > Boswellia sacra. The sequence goes on from SNVD02013892.1 coordinate 628,607, forward strand.
TTGCGATATTGCTGTCCTTATAGTCCAGTATGTGGTATGAATTTTATTCTTGTCTTGACAAGTCTGCTCATAATTTACCAAAGGAGGGCCATCTAAATAATTTGCATGTCCTGGTTCAATAATTTGAATTTAACAATAATATTTATTTTCACGGATGTGCAGGTGGATACAGCAGCAAACATCCAACCCGAAAATGTAGAAACCATCTGGAACTTGAGAGGCGTGCTTAACACCTCATGGCATCGGGTAAATGTTCGAGTTGGTCATTCAAATATGTAAATCAAACTTAATGAAACAAGTAACTGGATAGGCTTGTTGAATGCGTTAATAAGTGGCTAGACACTTATGTTCAAATATGATTTTCATCAGGTTTGATGAAAATATTTGAACGTATTGTTGAATCTTCTTTTTTATGGCCATGTCATATTTATCACTCTTGCTTGGTGGAATCTTTTTTCCCAACATTGGGCGTGAATGTTGAAGTTTGTGGCCCCATCATTTCTATTATTGCATGATGTGATTAGGGGGCCAATGGAATGCCTGATCATAACTGATCTTGTCCGATAGATAAGTGACACATTTTTTCACACCTGATATATGCGTCTATGTAATAATAGCTTATTGGCTGAATCTAACCTTTATTAGTTAAATTTTTAATCAAGTAGCTATAGCTACGGAGCAGAAAAGAAATGTACCTAATAGTAGTTGGCTTGGCTAGTCTCCATGATATTTCTTTTTTTTGGTGGAGCAATGGCTTCAATCATATCATTGCATAATGCCAGTCACATTGACATTGTGTTGAGATCCTATTGCTGCTCTACTTTTTTTTAAAAGCAATTGAAAAGAACTCTTTGAGTTTTTCTGTTCAAAGCAGCGGACATAATTGAGGAGCTCTAAACATGACGGTATCAATACTAAATCTACCTATTTCTTCGGTAAAATCTCCTTTTTTTTCTTTTTTTCTTTTTTGACTTGGTAGGAAGATCCTTCTGTTAGAACTGGTCAAGTACTGTTTTATGAACCTTTCTCCGGAGCAGTTTATAAAGTTGTCTGCCGACGTTTTTTTTCGGTTTTTACAGATAAAAGATGTTGTAGTTGTTTTAAAGTCCTAACAGTTTTTGAGATTAGTTTTGATGCAGTCCATTGCAGTTGTTGCGTTCCTTTGTTTATTTCTTATTTTTAATCAATAAAAGAGAGCAGGATTAGTTATATTTCTCTATTGTATTCTTTAAAATCGTGACTGTTGGAAAAATAAAGAAGAAAATTTATATAAATACATTTCTGGTGTCAGTGAACATGCCCACATGGACATATGCTTATATTATGTACTAAACAATAATTATATGCTTTTACGTAGAAAACAAAGCACTTTATGGAATCAATATCTGGGTCACGCAAATAAACTTTGCAGGAGCCCCGTGGGCAGTACTCTTGCTTTAAATTTTAAAGCTTTCATTATTGTTTAGGAGGGAGTTGATGTAATTGCTTGCAAGGTGCTGAGAAAAACCTAATATATTTTAGACTTGATGCTAGTATAATAACTACAAGTGGTTTCAACTAAATCAACTTCGTTAAGGAACTTTTAATTAGTGTACTAGGTGCCTTTCAAGAATTGACGTTCACAGTGTGAACTGGTATGAACAAAAAGGATTATTAACCTCATAAACATTATCATAAAACTCTCTTTTATGTTAATTAATGATGTTCAATTGTCATTTTCTCTTCCAACTTGGTGTAAATATCCACCTCTATGCCCCATATAAAACAATCTCCTGTCAACTTTATAATGTACTTTCAATCTACTATGCTTGTTGGTATCAGCCATGCCGTGACAGTTAGAATAACCTCATAAACATTATCACAAAACTCTCTTTTGTGTTAACCAATTATGTTCAATTGTCATCTTCTCCTCCAACTTGGTGTAAATTTCCACCTTTATTCTCCATAGAAAAACGATCTTCCGTCAACTTTTTAATGTACTTCCAATCTACTATGCTTGTTTGTATCAGCCACGCCATGACAATTAACAACACTAGGATTTGCACTATGAACAAATGATAAGAAACTTTGCTCTTTAAATTTTTCAAACTAAATTAGATTAAAAAGCGAAAAGTATAATTTATTTTTCTTCCATATAATCAATAATATTTTAATCACCGTATTTCAATCATTCCACACCTGACCTTAACCACATGTCCTTCTACTGCTATTATTATTATTTTATTAATAAATTCTACCAAGTGCCAATAATAAACAAAAATCTGTGAAACTGAAGTGAATTTTGTCACGTTTCTAAAGATGACGAACCCATTTGCTGTCGGCTACAGGAAATACATTAGAGTTTCTATTCAAATATTTTAATAGAAAAAACAAGAAACAAAAAACAAAGAAAAAAAATAACTGCAACTGTGGGCTGAGACAATGGTTTGGAAGTATTTGTAATGATGCAGACATGTGTCCACTAGCTCTGAGAAAGATTTGATTGAAGTAGACTGGTTGTATTAATGTCCAGGACCCCAAAATTTATTCTTATCTACAAGCTGCCACTACTTCTTGTCTTGAAGTCGGTCGCTAGTGTTAATTATAGGCTTAGGACATGCCTACAGCCCCAGCCCTTGGATTGGTGGTTCTTTTGTTAATGGCTCAGATATTCTCTCTCATAGATCTGAAATGCGGTTATGTGGTTAGTAATTATTATTAGATAATCTAATAGAGGGAGTCTGGTCACTCCCAATTTAACGAAGCCAATTTCATCACATGGCATTTTTGGATGTGACAAAGAAATTACAATTAATATACTGAGCAGCAGTCTGCAGTCTCATCTTTTGCTTCCATTTTCTCTTTGTTCATTGATTAAATAAAAGATCGCTCGACTTGGGTTAGGTTCCCCTATGGACTGCTCTATGAATGATTTATTAAACTAAATGATTAACCCCATTACATTGAGAGAATTGGGAATCCACTATACCATATACTTTATATGCAGCAGCGTAGATAGAGTACAATTTAGGTTAATGAGTAAATTAAACAATTACAAGGTAGTGTATTAAGTATTCTCCATTATGTGATTTCTTTAAAAATGGGTCTATGCAAGTAATTCCTTGGCAGTATATGCAGCAAGCAAGCAATGGTGTCTTGCCATGATAATAGTACATCAGCAAGAGAAAAAGCATTAATGCTTGGAGGATGATTCTAGGAGAAGTAGTTTTTATGTTGATTTGGTCATCATCAGTACCTAATTGACAAGTATTTGAGATATTGGGGAGTCTCAAAACTTCCCTTGATCAATTATTGTTGATAGAAATTGATCAGGAGAGTTCATAAAACTTTTGTCTTGTAGTGAACTCAAACAAGAAACTGAGGCGTGCTGCATGCGTTAGTTAAACTACAAAAGATAAAAGAAAGATGGAGATGTTAACACGAGGGAATGACCTACTTATCATTTTAACTTTTGTCAGTGGTTAGAGCCCTTAACAAACATAAAGAAAGACCTGATACTAACTATAACACTTGTAAGTCAACATTCCAGGGACCCCAGCTTTAACTACCCTTTTTTCATTAAGCCAATTGTTTACTATAAATGTCCGTATAAAACTGATTAACCAAAACAAGAAAAGTTAAAACAAAAACATTTCGTTGTGACTTATGGGCAGGGGCAGGCATATGCATGTTCAATAGACAATACATTTGTTTATTTATCCATGAATGGACAAATGAAACAAGGCAATACCAACCAAATAAAAATAGGGTGTAGAGATACTGCACAACATGTTTCTCCGTGAATGATTCAGTATAATTCAAACTGTACCATTTCATTATTGAGGTGCATAATAGTAATAACACAAAAGCATATATACCTTCATTTCATGTCCATTAAAAAAAAAAGGTAGCTAATTAATTCAGCCCTAGACTTGTAGCATAGCATATCAGGTGTCAGTTTTATACACAACGCGTAGATTGTTGTTAAATACTCTCCTGCGTTTTAGTTAATTGAGTTATATGGTCATCTTCCACTAGTTCATCCATTTCAGTTTTTTGCTGCAGCTGCATGCTAAGATGACCAATATTCTCATGTCTTTCTTCTCACTGCAGCCTAGCAGCTGGTTCTTGGTTTTCCTATCCACGTTTCTCTACATGTTTCACCTTGTTTTATGTGAACTCTATCGGGTTTCTAAGTTTCCGGGGCCCCCAACGTTCCCTTTTATCGGATGCTTGATATCCTTTTACCAGAATCAGCACCGTTTGTTGGATTGGTACACTGAACTCCTTGCAAAATCAGCAACAGGAACCATCGTTGTCAGCCGCTTTGGTGCTCGACGAACCATTGTGACAGCCAACCCGGAAAACGTCGAGTATATGCTCAAAACCAACTTTAATAACTTCCCTAAAGGGAAGCCTTTCACTGAGATTCTTGGGGATTTTCTTGGCCATGGAATATTTAACGTGGACGGGGAGCTCTGGAGAAACCAACGCAAGCTGGCTAGCCATGAGTTTAGCGCCAACTCCTTGAAAGAATTTGTGATGACAACTCTCAAGGATGAAGTTGAAAACAAGTTGTTGCCTGTGTTGGAGTCATTAGCAAAGACATCTCAAGTGGTAGACTTGCAGGACTTGCTAAGGAGACTAGCCTTCAACATGATTTGCAAGGTTTCGTTGGGGGTAGATCGATGTTGCTTGGATCCTTGCTCACCTGATCCTCCACTTGACAAAGCGTTTGACATGGCGTCGGAGATATCTGCCAGGCGTGGAGCTGCACCTTTGCATTTGGTTTGGAAGATTAAGAAGTGGCTTGGAATTGGATCCGAGAAAAGGCTTAAAGATGCTATTGAAGCAGTTCGAGAGTATGTTGAGGAAATTATGCATACCAAGAAGATCACAAATATTCATGGGAAAGCAGAAAATTGCAGCCAGGATCTCTTATCTCGATTGATATTGGCTGGAGGAAACGAGGAGGTGATAAGAGACATGATGATAAGTCTCATCATGGCAGGAAGGGACACGACTTCAGCAGCAATGACATGGCTATTCTGGTTGATTTCCTGCCATCCTGATATAGAGCAAGAGTTGATTAACGAGACAAATTGTGTCATGAACGGAGAAACATTAGATTATGAATCATTGAAGGAATTGAAATTGTTGAAAGCTTGCCTTTGTGAATCCATGAGACTCTACCCACCTGTGGCCTGGGACTCAAAGCATGCAGTTACCAGCGATCTGTTACCTGACGGCACACCAGTTCACGCAGGAGATAGAGTGACCTATTTCCCCTATGGAATGGGCAGAATGGAGGCATTGTGGGGTAAGGATTGGCTCGAGTTCAAACCAGAACGATGGTTCACAGAACCAGACTACAAAAAAGGAACACCAAAGCAGGTATGTCCATACAAATTTCCAGTTTTCCAGGCTGGGCCAAGGGTTTGTCTTGGAAAGGAGATGGCTTTCATTCAGATGAAGTATGTGGTGGCTTCCATACTAAGGAAGTTCGAAATCAGACCAATCAGGTCCGATCAACCGGTGTTCGTGCCACTTCTGACAGCTCACATGGCCGGCGGATTAAAAGTTTTGGTTCGCCAGAGAGACCGATTAAGATAGACTTTCAATTAATTAAGTCAGGGTCAATGGTATTAATTTAAATTTGATGGGCAATGCAACATGGCGTTGCCTCGCATGTAATATAGTTAGCAGGAAATTGATTATGTATAACAATCATATATTGAAACTTCGTACGATATCTCTATAAGCTTCGCTAATCAAACTGATTAGATTCATGAATCATCCTTGTTATTTTAAACTTAAATTTGGTCTAGAATTATGTATCGTTTCAAGTGGAGAATAACATATTTGTGTGGTCTAGACATGTTATGAGATGGTCTAATATTTAAATTGGTCACATGCATGCTTGAAATGATTATTTCACTCATTTTTTATAGGAGAAAAAGTCGGAGCCTTTATTGAATAATGAATCTTATTAGTCATCATACCATTCTTCTTATTTCTTTATTTTCCCTTATCAATCAAAAACCTCAAAATATACTATGACAATTATTTTAAAAATTTTCTATTTTATACATTTTTTTAATGTCTTTGAATACATCGAATATATTCTGTCTTCTACATATTTACTTAATATAGTTTTTATCTCAAAAATAATCAACTATATCGACGATCAAAATGATGAAAGACAGGGACTTTTGTCACATAATATGATGATACTGAGTAAATATGAAAACAGAGACAGCGAAACTTATCCAAATACCTTTGATAATTGGAAAGTTGACCGGGCCATCTGTAAATAAATAAGTGAAAGATATTATTGTAACCAAAGCGTGCGAAGCTTTGTAGGATTTACATTGGCATCGATGATACATATGACGATAATAAAAGTCTTAAGGAAAGTCAATGAATGATTGATGGTACTACAAAAAGATTAATCGTCGCCCTTGGTCATCCTTGGGAAGGTCCAGTAACATTATTGGACCAATTTTAATTGTTAGATAGCTTCAACTAGTCTAGTAACGTTAATGGGCCACTACAACTCTACATGTGACAATTTCATACTTCTAGACTGTATATTACCTTTCTGGAGTCAAAGGCAAATCATTAATCTTATAATGACAAGCTTCCGAATTGTTTATTCCAGTCATCATATATGCCAAGTTCGTTCAAAGAAACGGAGGGTCGCACTTCTTGCAATGCATTCTCAAAGTCCTACATCAATTAAAAAAGAAAAAAAGTATAACAGGAAATAATCAAGCTGATACACTATACAAACTCTCCAAGTGTTACGATGGGCCGTAGGTGCTCGTATAGATGAATTTTTTTTTTTAATTTATTGTTTGCATATCATTTATTACCTGGAGAATTACTGGTCGCATATCCTCCTTTTGCAGCTTCGTAATTTCTATGCCCTGTCCCAGAGCCTCTCGTAGTGGACCCATTGATGCATCCTTCACCAAGTTTTTCATGTCCGATCCTGAATAACCTGAAAAAGGAAATTGTGAAGCAGGCTAGCTTCAAAGAGAACTCAAAATAGTATAGATGAAAATAAAGGTAAAATTATCATCGATAAGATCTAGCTGCGGTTGGTACAAAATTAAATACCTTCAGTTAGTTTACATATGGTCTTAATTTCTTCTTCTGAAAGCTTGAATAGTCCATCCTTCTCCAAGAGATTACGAATAATCCAGGCTCTTGCATCTTTTATCTCCAATACTAACATGTTAGTGACACAATTGGAGTGATAAAAAAGGTTTAGAAAATAAACGAGGAATATAATCTGCACCTGATGAAGGAAGCGGAATATAAAGTCTTTTCGTAAGGCGCCTCCGTGCAGCTTCATCGAGCTCCTGGGGTCTATTAGTTGCTCCTGAATAAGGTTAATATGATAATGCAATTGGCATGTTAATCGTGTTACAGATAGTCACGGGTGACCTCATATTTAAAGAGACAAAACCGCTAAAAACTGGAAATTCAGGTGGCCATATTTCATTTCATTTTATTTTTTAATTTAAAAACAAAAATGCCCTTGCACCCAAATTCACTATCACAAGAGACAAACTACAATATATTTCCCTAATATTTTGGCCAGATTCTCCATGCACTTGCAGGAAGTATGTTAAATATAAAGTTAGCCATGCGAGGGTCACGATCATACGCAACTTCCCCTCTTGATGAAACATGGTCACTGCCCTTGTCCCCAAACTTTAATATCCTCTTTTAGTTCAAGTTATCCCACATTGCCTTGCAAAGTGAGAAAATGAAAGAAAAAATAAAGAGAGAGACATTTCGTATCATGCAATCTGGAGAGATTAACTCTGAGCAAGACCGATAAAATAAACATTAAACCATTGACTTAATGACCTACTAGAAACCAAAAGCTTGCTAAGGTGTCCCTACATAAACAGTAATCCCTTTTCTTTTTAGCCTCCTATGTTGTCTTGGACATATGTTGATGCAGAGCCTTTACCATTCATAACCCACTTTTTACTTTGTGACTACGACCTCTAAAAGCTAAAAATATTGTGCATATTTTAGCTCTTTCAGGAGCCAGAAAATTATTTGTAATGAGGAACTTCTCCCGTACGGTTTCCAAGTAGCCATCGTAAAGGGGAATGAATGGCCGGCTTTAAAGAACAAGAAAGCATAGCCAAATTTTGCAGGATTTTTGTTACTTCTCAGTAACCTTTCACCTTAACCAGAAATTGCTTCCTAAACAAAATAATACTCTTTAGAGCTTAGGGTTCAACGGTTACCAATAAGTAAAATCTGTTCACTGCCACTGTCAAAACCTTCCATTTCAATCAGGAACTGTGTTTTCAGTCTTCTACTTGACTCATGTTCACCTTCTGACTTGCGCTGCAACCACATATGAGCTCTTATCAACCAAACAGTTCATACACCAGGAGGACAGCCATGTGTAACTAGCCACCAAGTAAACATAAGTGATAAGTACAGTCTCTATATTCTTCAAATTTATTGCTATCATTTATATGTGGTAGATGCTTCTAAGACAAGCACTTCCACCAAGGATCAAATAAAAATAGAGAAACAAATCTAAATCATTAACCCAATGCACAGAATTTGCCAGGTCTTAGTAAATCTGTGACAAAAAATTGATATCGCATCCACAAGAGTACCTACGCCACGAGTTCATGTTTAAGGGTAAAAACATAGCTTACCTGAGAAAGTAGTGAATCTATTTCATCGACAAAAATTACAGCTGGCTGACGGCAGCTGGCAACTCCAAAAAGGGCCCTCACTAGCTTTTCACCCTCACCAATCTACAGTCAACAGTAGGAATGTCACATATTTACAGTATTCAATTTAAGAGAAGGCGGGAAAAACATCAGAACCAATACAAAAGATATCGACATTTGTTTCTTAAATGATTGATATGAAATTCAGGAATTTATGTATAATTATAATTTAACTTTCTTTGTATGATTCTTCCACATATCTCAAGCTATGATATAAAAAGTTCCAATCAATTAATATTTTCTGGGAGATCAGAGAATCCTGTCATGAACAATCACAAAACCAAAGCCAAATAAATAACACTTGCCCACTTGCTTGTCAATGAACTCGCAGATATATAGAAGAAGGTTGCTTTTGCTTCACCAGCTATAGCTTTACCAATCATAGTCTTCCCAGTTCCCTGAATTACAGTGGGTAAAAGATAAATTACAGGCCAGTGATATTCGTAACTCGTAATTCTAGAGGCTTCAGCACTTACTGGAGGTCCAAAGAGAAGAAGACCTTTTCCTGGAGAGCGACAGCCTCTAAATATGTCGGGACGCAACAAAGGCCATATGACCATCTCCATCACACACTTCTTAGCATGCTCCAAACCAGCTACAACATTGTCAAGTGATTTTTTTTTTTAAATTACAAATAACTTCACAAATATTGCAAAACAGGAAATAGGAGGAGGTTTGGAGAATCTCATATGTACCAATATCATTCCACCGAACATTGGGATCCCTATCCATAATCTCGTTACTGACATGCTCAATTAGTCGAGGTTCCAAATTCCTTAACTTTTCAGGAAGCTCGCCATCTGGACCACATAGCATTTCCAAACTAGAAGCATAACAGGATAGAAGTATTAGTAAACGCATGCCTTGCCTCATATGTTTCATAATCAATATCACAATGCAGTAATGTGTGTGTTGGAGACTTCTTAAGGTGCAAGACCCGATATAAAATTGGCATGATCTCTTTCAACATTGATCTAACTTTTTATTTTTATCATTGTTATTTCTTCTTTTTTTTTTTTCATATAGGTAGAAAGCCTACAAGCAAAGTGCATTGTTGTTTGTTAACTGCAAAGGAGAATAGCCCAACTTGAGTGCACCCAAACACCCTGGGTTGCAGTGAAAATACAATCAAAAGATAAAGCCTCTCAGCTAATATATCTTATGAGTAAACATAGGAGTGTATTTGACAATGCAAAAATACTTTTAAATAGCCAGACACTTTCTATTCATTTATAATTTTTATTCCGAATAGAGAAATGCTGTAATCAAAGAACATCGAATGCTTTTTGAAGAAGCACATGGTAGGGCATAAACTCCAATAGGACATCAGTTATTGAAAAATTAGATAGATAAAACTGGCAGAGTAAACATCTGTCAAGTGTGAATAAGGATATGATTTAATATATACGCCCAACAATGGGAATTCATGCTTACCATGCTTTTGTTGAGTCATCTAATGCATCATCACCCTTTCCACCATTCCTTGAGGTCATGTTTCCTACATTGCTCCCATTGGATCTGATAGGGGGAATAAAATTACCACGGACTCCACGGCGTGAAATGCCATATGATTTGACACCATAACCCTTAATTGATGGATTGCCATCACTTTGAGGGGAGTCTGAAGCACTTGATGATCCCACTTGTCCTCGTCTTTGCCTTACATCCATTTCCTAAGAAAATAGACTATAATCAAGATTGCTAGTTTGCTACTTATGGATAAAAAATAAACTTGCAAAAACTGGTTGTAACTTTCAAATAAATATTGCTAAAATTAATAAGATTATTCCAGGTTGGCTGTTATAATCATTTTTCTCTCTCACCCTCAGTCTCTAATTGCCTATACATACGGATATGTGTGATTCAATAAGATGCTTAGACATCAGCCTACATCATCCCAATCCTGCAACAAAGAAAAGCGCCAAACTCCACAAGCAGATTTTCTGTATTTTTTCCGGAACAGGGACAAAAAAAAAAAAATCGGCCTCAAGGCCCAGCATTGTCATAACAAGCAGATAGAATAAGGTTTATAGGAAAAATAAATTACCAATTTTGTTCTTGCAGTAACGAATCCATTGCCAGAAACATCGTCCTTAACTTTTTCACCACCTGATGGTGACTTTACACTATCATTTCCGGGGCTATGAATTTCAACATATGCACGCTTTATCCCTAAAGTATTTCTATGACCTCTTTCTTCCTCTTCATGTCTAACAATATCAGAGACACAGTGACCTTTTGAAAGGTTGGAATCAAAACAAGCCTTTTCTACAATCATGCAGTCTTCAGAGCTTTTACTTTTGGACTTAAACCCACTATTGTATGAACCATTAGTTGTCTTTGTGAAATTCCCATACAAGGATGCCAACTTTGCTTGTGTCATAACTTTTGATGCCTTGCCGATCAACTTGTCCTGTCTGTCTAATTGTCCCCCCTGAGAGAATGAAAGATCATTATTAGTCCACCACATCATGTGGGCAATTCATAATTTTCTAGTGCATGTCAGAGCCAAATATATAAGACCTTGATCAGAAAAAAGAGCTTAGAAATAACTCGTAAGAAAATCAATTTCACAAACATCTAAATAGGGAACAAAAATCAGAAATAGGAATCACTGTCAACTGCTTGAGGTAATATGAAGCTCCAATCCATGAAACGGACGAAATTTTTCTGTGTTCCATACCAATTCACCGCTGGTCCTTTCATTGTAATGTTGTAGATTAGCACGAAAAAATTTTGACTGCTTAATCTTCTCAATGTCTACATCTCCTTTCAAGCCAAAAACACAGCCTGGTTCTCTTCCTGCCTGTTCAAAAGCTCGGCTGAGAGTATATTGAAGATAAATCATCAGCAAAAAAAAAAAAAAAAAGGGATTATATATAATGTAGTGAAAAGAGGCATTCAACACAGATATGCAGACATTGTCAAGACATCCAAACAAAAATTCAAATGTTTACCAGTATTATAATAATTTCATTAATTTTTAAATGCAATGAGATAATCTGCGCCATATTTAAATCCACCATCCCTATTTGATACCATCTTTCAGCAGCACTATCGATTTCAAATTACGAGATTTAAAACTAAATTGCACACAAAGATTATCACAGGACCCATGTCAACTATTTACTCTTTAATTCTTCCACACGCATATACACAAATCGTAGCATTCAAATCCCAGCATTCCTTTTAGTTTTTCTAATAAAGCGATTTGAGCTGAGATAAGTGTCCTACTATACTACTATCAAATCAAAAGGCAAGGCTTTATTTATTTATTTATTTATTTATTTTAATTAAAAGGAGACAGAAGAAATAAAAGCAGTAACCAATTTAAATCAAACACTGAGTGGAAACGCAATAAATTCACATCCGGTCAGCGCAAACCTAAGATTGACACTAAATGCAACAGCTACGGCATCTAATTTTTAAACTTCATCATTTAATCATCAGAGGAACCCTATATCTACAACACATTTAATCATAATAAGACAAACAAACAGGCAGAAATTTAGATATCTAGATGAAAAGTTATTACCACTCCCTGACTAGCTTCGACATTAATCAAGCTCCAATCACATAAATATCCTAAATAATTTATAGCAAAATTTAGAATTTATTTTTACATTTATTTATTTAGTATTATTATTTTCAAAAGTATCTACAAATTAAGCTTCAATCTCATTTCAAATCATTTACGCTAAATAACTTACATAAAGTGCGTAACAAGCGACACTTCGATTAATAGCTTCAAACTAGATTTAACTCTAATTTCAACTATTGGGAAAAAAAACCTAAAAACCTCATTAATTGATATATGGACAGGTTACACTCAAGTTATAATCACAAAGATATTCGACAAAAATCATATTTAACAAGCTGAATTTTAAAATCTGTACTAAGAACTAGAAACTACCGATTGGAGTCCGGAGCGAGGGCACGTCGAGCTGCGTTGAGTTTGGCGACAGCTTCACGGCGGATAGGGCGAGTGAGGATCTCATCATCTTCGGATTGAGAGTGGCAGTCGAGGAAGCCTAGGAGCTGGAGGCTGAGGAGCCGAGCGGAGGAGAAATCGCCCTTTTGGAGGAAGTGATCGGCGCCGAAAGTGAGCGAGTGGAGACGCTTGAGATTATCGTCGACTTGCTTTCTCCAAGACGGCGTCGTTTTTGGAGGCTCTCTAGAGTTTTCTTCGTCCATCTCTATCTCTATCTCTCGTGGTTTCAACAATGGAGAGGAGAATGGTTGTTTTTTATTTTCTTTTCCCGCCATCTTTTCTTTGTTTTGTTTGTTTTTGCTTTGGGAGGGGACCTGATTGATTTTCATGTACACGCCAACAGAGTGAAGGGAAATGACCCTGTTGGTTGGAGAAATAACGAGATGGCCATTCAATTTTTTATTTAATTTCTCTAAAAAATGATACCTATACAAAGTATAATAAAATTTGAAGTTGTTAAAATATTCCGAAAATTAAGAGAGATAACAAAAACTATTAGGAGTTGTTTTAATTTTTATCAGGTTTAATGTTTGAGTTCAATCTTTAAGTATAAAAATATATTTTCATAAAAAATGGTCGTCAAAGCACTGAGGCTCGTGAAGACTAAAGAGTAGTGTTTATTGTGTTATGACCAACAAATCAATACTTGTTGTTAACTTAAAACGAGTAATGAATCACTGTTTGCTACTAGTGGCCTCTAGATTTGTTTGGCAATTAAAAAAAAAAGTATTTGAATAAATTTGAAATTTCTATCTAAATTTATTATATAGCCAGTTAACGGTTAACCCAATTTATTCATTCCTTCCAAATGGAAACATGTCGTGGTCTTTTATTTTTAACATTATTTTGATTACTCAATTATACCAGAATTAAGGTCACGGCAACTCTTAATTCCAATGATGTTAAAATTAGTGACTTTCAACCAAAATGTCAAGTCACTAACGTAAGCATACGATTCTCTCTGTGGGTGTGCTTTTGAAAATTTTAGAAATTTCAACAAATACCAATAATTGGGCGTCTGTCATTTTTACTATCAAAGGCATCCATTTCAACAAGCAGCTGCCTTTTGCGTCCCCTATAATGTTCAGTTTCTTATCCTGGCTGAGGCTGCAAATATGTAAAATTCTCAACATTTTTTTTTTATTTTGTCAAGAAAGAACAAAGAAGCATACTAATAACAGGAAATTAGGTGCCCGTGGGCTCTGTGACAAAATATCGGTAAGGTCCAACTCTCCCAGGAAGCTTGACCGGTGGCCACCATCCTTACCTCCGCAACTCATAAAAAAAGGAATCTATGATATGTCATTTTGTAGCTTTTAATCCTAAAATTTTCAGCTATACCACCATGAAATGTAACCTGTTGCCTAACATCACAATATAATTCAGAAATGTTCGTCACTTATGCTTCCACTGGTCCATCAACTGGTGGAAAGATTGTCAATTTTGTCTGATCATTTTTAATCCTGCCAATTGCAAGCCCAGAAACTTCCCCGTCACGGTAAAACCTTTAGAGATCAAGCAATCCGATGCCTGACCGAAGACATGAACGTCATATCCATCCGCTTCTAATTCAAACTGAGAAAAAGTGCTTTTATGCATTGAAGCAGTTGTCGAACAAAGACTCGCTTCTTGCGCTGAAAGAGAAGCAGAAGTAGTATTAACGTGAAATGAAGAATTAAATAAGTCATCCATTCCATGGATAACCAAATGTAGTTAATCGTAAAAGGGAGCGTCTCGGATTGAAACACCATTGACCAAGAACTAGGCATTGTAATCCCAAGCAGTAACCGTCAGGGATTGACCTCAAATTATTAATTACAGGCACTAATTTCCCTTTTCAAAAAATGACAAAGGAGATGTGGACATTGAATGTAATTACACTATCAAACTCATAACCTCTCAGTGGAATGTTCAGAGCAATGTAGAACGCCGTCTTCATCATCTTTGTGCTCCAAATTTACAATTACAAAGCTCTGGAAATAACGGTCCAAAGTGAAACAACATTTTAAAAAAGAAGAATGACTTCCTGCAATTTTCTCAGTTAATGATTTGACTGAAGGAAACAGTACAATGGAATGAGACAGATGATGGCGTAAATATTGCAAAGAACTAACCCAGCAGTCCATCGCATAATATTGGTTTCCAAGTATGCGATATAGATGTTACAATTACAACACATTTTCATGTTAATTTCTTCATATTTATGTTTTGATGCAGCATGTTGGATTGAAATCAATAACCTAAAATATATCAAAACCATACACTTCAAGTTCAAAATGAGAAAAAATTTTTAATGCACACATAAAGAAATAGACGTTGAATATAATGAAGACTCGCTTGCTGCGCTGAATAAGAAGTATATTAGCAATATGAAATGAAGAATTAAAGAAGTCATCCATTCCATAATCCATACGAAATAAATACATCATCAAAAATGAAACGGGGCATTTGATATTGAAATTGAAGAATTGACAGATGACTTGAATTTGCTTTTGTTTGATCGATCAGGTCAAATGTCTCTTCCTCAACTCCAATATCGTAATGGCTCAAGGTTACCCCCATTGTTGAATAGAGCGCTACCTTGCAAACTAAACAATTCGAAGCTGTATGTCACCATATTTATTGAGAGCTTACACTAATAAAATTATCTTCATGATAATTGCATTATTCTCCTCTTAATGATAAATATTATCTTATTATGAGTATTATCTTATCCTTATCTCTGTTTTATTTAAATGATGATTATCTTTGAAAAATTATTTTTATGATAATGTATTTATTTATAAATTTATCATATTTTACACTTTTATCATTATACTTTGATTAAGATAATTATACTTATCTTTTATTATTATTTTAATATTTTTATGTTTTTTTTTAATTTTTATCTCTTAAAAATCTTATCACGTTTAACTAATAAACAGCATAACGAGTAATGACAAGGGGAGGGGAGGACATCGCCTGAAACCCACTCTAGCTAAATGCTACCAGCAAACCATAAGAGTATAAAATTTCAGGATTTGTATGCTGTGTTCTTTTGTGTACTCTACCCAATGTTTTTTGTTTTCAGATTATTGGAATTTGGGAAGTTATTGTTCTTTCTTGTTTCACATTTTCATTTTCATACAACCAAAACTTTTCCATTTTTGCCCCTAAATTTACTCATAGAAAAATACAGTATGCTGTCCCTTTTTTCCCGTTTACTGTGCTTCTTATTTCAAATGTCATTCCCCATCCTCTCTCTCCATTTTCCACGTCAATTGGTTTTCTCTCACTGTGCTTTCAAATTTTGATGTCAATGATTCATTTCCAAATACATATCTTATTTTTATATTCAAAATTTCAGCTCAATGATTTATTTCTAAATATATATTTTTAAAATCATTTTCAAATTTGTATTTTCAGAATTCATTTTCAAACGCATATCTTTCAGTTAAACTACTTTTTCTCAATAATAGAAATTCATTTTTTCAAATCATTTTGAAAACAAAAATACATAATTCAAAAACTAGTTTTTGAATTGGAGAGAATAACGGTTTCGGTGGTTGTAGTAATTACAAGTTTTAGGGAAAAAAAAAAAAGACTAGCAAACTACATACTTTTTTACCAAAGAAAATACTTTTCGGATACCACATTTATGTTTATCATTGACATTGCCAATTTGTTCCCGAAAAGAGAATACTTGCTCAATGGGAGCTGTATCAAGTACTTTAGTCTTTAATTATAAAAGAAAACAGTTGCTCAGATGCTCTAAGTTAGCTTATTTTATTGGCAAAAGCTAATAACCAATATTTTTATACTGATCATACTTGAAATCAAGTCGCAAATTTAAAAAAAAAAAAAAAAAACCTCTTTATACACTTTTAGTTGAGGGAATATGACTATCATCTGTGTTATGTTTGTTCAACAACTGCTTAGATTTTTTTGGATATATAGTTTAACTATATACACTTATGAGTCGAGGGAATGTGACTATTATCTGTGATCAGTCTAGTCACGTTCAATGCTTTGGATTTTTTTGGATATATAGTGTAACTGTAACTGATGCACTGTTAGTACCAGCGCTTGGTGGAGAGGCTCTCTTGGATTGGTGTAGTCATAGTTTTACTATGTATGGCTTTAATGCACGTGTAAGATTATATAACTGCATTATTTATTAGCTAGCCAGTGCTTAACCAACTACATTTTATGTTTTTTATATCATGCACATTTTCACGGAATTTCTAAACTATTTTAAAAATACATAACATTATAACTCAAAATTTTGACATTAAAATTCTAGTGATGGGTTCTTGCTATATGGACCACATTGAATATAATCTTGTACAGAAAAATGTGAAAAACTAAATAATAAAGAAGCATCAATAATCACATCTCTCTGAATACACATGCACAGTGCCGAAGGAAACCTGAAAGAAGTCCCCAACAAGGCAAGCAGGCAACAATCACCCCAGATCCAAACCATGAACTTTACAGGATATTTTTCTCTCCACCAAACTAACAGTAAAACAATTAATTTGAAGAGCATCGAACAGATCTATACATTACTAATGCCCCTCCTAAGAATAAACTTGGCTTTCACATCACATTCCATTCATGATATGACCCTCAAGAAGTCCCGAGCAATAAGGAACTAATGACCCTTTTGTAATGGCAAATTATGTCGAATCGGTAAAAAGATAGCTACTGTCACAAACTTTTTCATTGATTCTGATGAGTAAAACAATGACAATTACACCTTATCGACCTAAAGAGCAAATTTTGCTGGTTCTACAAGCACAGAGCATTCTTCCCCATGGCCTTGTACAATAATAATCAGATAACTGTGCTACTTCCATAGGAGGAGCTAAGATGATTTATAAACACTGGGTGAGCAGAATTAGTAAATGGTAGCCCATCAAAAGCTCCTGAATTCCTAACTTAAGTGCTTCCAGGAGCATCACTTCCTGCAGCTGGCTTGCGATTCAAGTACCGAATGACGGCATCTTCAACCCTGTAAAATTCACCAAATATAGTTAGTATTAAAAGTCCACTCAATAAATTGTTCTGCCTTCTTCTTGTTCTATTTTTTTTTTCTTTTTTTAGTTTTCTTGGAAGAAAAAATATTTTGTTCAGCATCTCAGAATGGATTTACAAATTCATCTAAGATATTGACAGCAGCAGTTGGCATATCTTCTAGCAATTAGTTAAAATATAAATGAAAATTTAAATTCGTAGGCAATTTATGATAAAAACTAGGGCATGCATGACTGGCCTGTGATTGCACAAATTTGAAAATTGGCTATTAAGTGATGCTAAAAATAGGGAATAAGTTAATTTTTTCATCCATCAGCCATATGCAATTCCATTTAAACCATCCAACATATCCAAGAGTGGCAACATATCGGATTTGACAGAATCTAGAGCTAAAACAAATGGCAAATCCTATAAATAGTTGCCATCAAGTCAACCACAGCTGCAAGATATTATTATGCATGTAATTCCAAGTAGAAGTAAATATTCAACAAGAGACGGAAAACAAGCTTACCATGGTTGATTGAAGAAATCTGATCGGCGCTCTTTCTCAGCACTTCGACTAGCCTCTCCAGCCACAAGCTTCAAATCTCTGCTTTGAGATTCAATCAATGCATTGATAAATTCTACAGGAGATTGACTAAACCCAAGAAAGAATGCCCTTCTCCTTCGGTGCTCATGGATCTTCCTGATAGCACCACATATTGCTTCATCACACTGTTCAATCTCTTTGTTCTTCTCAGCGTTGGCCAATAGAGCGGATAATTCCCTCTGAATTGGGAAAGGGACATCAACCAACACATCGTAGCAAGCAGTTCCAACTGGACTGTTCCCTGAAAGCTTAATCTTGTGCTCCAAATGTATAGGTTGTGGAGGAGACAAATGCTGTGATATTTTCTGTGAGACCATAGTGAATTTCATCTTTTCTTCTCCAAAAACCTTCTGCAAAGGTATATCACAATTAAAGAATGATGGATCATTTGGGTTTTGCAACTTTCTAGCCTTGACATAATGCCAAATAGCAGCTATAATTCTTGGGCGCGTATCAACTTCAATACCAAGAACCTCCGTCAATGCTGGAGATAACTTAAATTTTTCAGGCACATAATTCATTTCCAACCTAATATTCACCATGAACTCTTTGTCCCCTTTTCTCTTTACCTCAAAACCCTCATGAGGTGCAGGTGATCGAGCATTCTCCCATACAATAATATGGTTATCAGGATAAAGTCTCTGGTCCAAGGAAATAGTTACTCTTTTGAAGAAAGAAGAGAACTTTGGGTAAAAGGGATTAGATTTTTGAACCATTCCAGCCTGGTCTGGTTCTACCCCATCCTCCAAAATCCTACCAATTATCTTAAGTGTCCAGGTAGGGTGCTCAGCATTTGGCTTCTTTGGAATTGTTTTAATCTGATTAGCAAATGTATTGAAAATGTAAATCCGAAGGGTTTTCTGCACACAAGGAGGGTTCTTAAGTGCCTCCTGGATGTCAACCTTCTTTCTAGCCAAAGCAGCATCAACACGCGCCTCAAACTCAAGAAGCTGAGTATACAAGGCAGACTCAGGTAGAATTGCTGCCACTCTATCTTGCAACTGTTTTTCTGGAAGCTTCTGCTTCTTCCTTCTCGCAGCAGGCGTAAGGTCCATAGATTTCAAAGGCGAAACCATGCTCGACATAGGCACCCCAGGTGGACGCACTGGGGGCTTTTGAGGCATCCGTTTCAGACCTGCACTACCAGGAGTTAAATTGGAAGGTGAAGATGAACCCAAGTTGCCAATCCCAGAATTCTGGAGTTGGTTAATAGAGAGCCCTTGGGCCTGTAGATGAGCTTGGAACTGGGCATGAGCTGCTTGAGCCTGTGCTTGCGCGTGAGCATGAATTTTCGAATGCTGTGCAGCCTGGGCCAGAGCCTGCGCTTGGGACAACTGAAACTGGTTTTGAAATCCACCACTCATTTGTCCAGGAGCTTGTGACTGCGGAAAACTAGGATTCGTTGGCATAGATGGACTAGCCATTCCAGCATTGCCAAATGGCGACGAAGATCCGCCAAGGCTCTTTGGTGGGTTATTATTATTGTTCACAGACATTGCTCCTTATCTAACAAACTTTCTCACCCAAAAGAGAAAGAAAAAAATTACTAAAAATAAAAAATCTAAACTCTGTCACCAAACCTTAAACCCACAAAAAAATTACACGGACCCAAGTTGTATTTTTACCAAAACCCTAACACCCAGAACACGCAACAATTCAAAACCCCTAAAGATTGAACCTTTAAAAGCGAAATTCCAGTATCTCCGTAACCCAATTTCAAGTAAAAGTAAAAACACTAGAAATGCAAAGCCCAGATGAGCAATAATTGTGCAAGAGGAGCAGATTACAGAGGGTTCAAAAATGCCCTAATCGGAAGTAAGTAGTTGCCTTTTCCAAAGAAGTTTGAAGACAAATAAATGTAAATAAGAAGAAAAGATGTTAATTCTTACGAAGTGTTGGCAGTCCAAGTTTGTTGCTTCGCTTGGCGTCCGGCTAAGTTTAGTCTTTAGAGCCAGCCATGGAGAGAGAGAGAGAGAGAGAGAGAGAGTTTAGCCCACTTTTTCGACTCCTTGCTTTCCTTCTCTCTTTCGTTTCCTCGCAAAGAATTTTGGATTTTACTAACCACCCGAATGCCCGAATCCAATTGTAAGGAGGAAAGGAAAAGAGCATTTTTTGTGGGTCGGGTTACTAAATTCGTTCACTTTCCCAAACCAAGTTCCCACCTAGTGCCTAGCCTTATTTATTTATTTTTAATGTTGCTTTTGCCAACAAAGTTTTTGCTTGCTCAAAAATAAATTATGTGGATTTTGTGTAAGGCAAGAAAAAATATAAGATAATATAGTAAAGAGATCTACGATAAAAAGTAAAAACTCATGTCAAAATCCACCTAATTTTTCACACGAAAATTTTAAAAATAAAAAATCCATTAAGCACTGTTCTAAAGCTTTTTTTTTTTTTAAGAATTTGGATTGCAGATAGTAAGTTCAATTTATTTTCAACTTTTGGTTCATCATCTATTTACTTTCTTTTGGATACTATTTCCATATATTCCTAATATAATTTCATTTATCTTAGTCTTTATAAGAATAAGATATTTCAATATAAATCTATATTTAAACTTTTGACCGTTAATTCATATTGATCTAAAGGTATTAAGATTTGATGAGTTGGTTATTATTTTGATTTTTAATCTTAACTATTAAATCTAATGAGATGAATGATTGAAAAGTTAAGTTGGAACTTAAGACAAAAATTTGTGATAAACCATCTCATCCTCTCTTTGCAATTTATTATAAGATATTAATTGTTGAATATCCTTTTTCAAGCCTGAAAAACCCCGAAGATTAGCCCAATGGTATGATCGAGAGCAACACAAGTTGAACTGTGTAATCCTAAAAGCGTAGTAGGCTCCGATCCACAAGAGGAATTTGGCCTTCATGCTCAAAAGTCTAAGTGAAACTTGGTCAATGTCCAACTCATCACATCACATGGAGAGGAATGCTACATTGCCACATGTCAACCAAACATGATTCCCATATCACAATCCCCACAAAAGGGGAAAGTGAGCATGATCTCACATGAATGTGTAAGCACTATATAAACCAGATTATACTCGTGCAATCGCCAATGGTCCCGTTCAGATTGTCGCAGTTGCAGCCACTATTCCCTTCGAGTGAGGTCCTAACATTCTCGTCACTTATAAATGCCACTCCGTTGGGTGAGATAAGCTTAAGGGACAATTTGAGATTTACTGTTGTTGTAAAAATAAGTAGTTTTTATTTTATTATAAAAAAATCAGTTTTGAAAAAAAAAACAATAACTTTTAAAATTTACTTTACTTTTCAAAAGCGATATAGAAATGTTTAAAATTGCTGTTACTATAACTTTTATTATGTATAAATGATCAAAATAGGCATGTATATTATTTATTTATAATATTTAATTATTAATAATTTATATTGGTTCTTGTTATGGCCATAATAATATTGGGCCTAATTGTCTCTAACACAGTAAGCCCATTACTGTGGTCCATTATCTGGGCCCATCTGGGTCCCACAATGACCCAGCCCAGCTCAATTATTTATGATACGGTAAGCCCATTACCGTATCCCATTAGCTGGGCCTATTACAGTAAGCCCATTACTGTATCCTACTATCCGGGCCCATACGGTAAGCCCATTACCGTATCCCATTACATGGGCCCATTACAGTAAGCCCATTACTGTAGCCCATCGTCTGGGCCTATTATCTGGGTTCCACAATGGCCCATTCCGACTCCTATATAAACCCTCCGGAACGTTGCTCAAGGTAAGTTGACAAATGCACATTTTTCTGAACTTATTATCTCTCTACAATTCCTCTATTTTTGAGAGCTTCTCTCTCTAGGAATTTCTCTCAGAAAATTCCGGAGTGCCGGATACTGACTTGAGCGTCGGAGGGTCACCGCCGGCACCACCGCCGGAACCCCTGACCGTTTTTCTGTGCTCGCAGGACCGGACCCGTCGCACGACCCGAGCTCCGACCCGCTCCCCCGGCCGTCCGGAAACCGTGCATCAACAGTTGGCGCCGTCTGTGGGGAACGACAATTCAAGCCTCTTTAGTTGTTGCTCCCATCCAAACTTATTCAAACACATCATGAATCACGAATCCCAACACTCAGCCTTCCTAGAGGTTGACAAAGAAATCGAGGCCATAAGCTACAACATGGCTTTCAAAGAGAAGGCGCATAAGCTCTGGATGACTCGTGGAGAGCCTTCCGAGGGGATGGAAAGTTTGGATCCACGAGATCAAGAGAAAAGGGAAGCTGTAGCTCCAATAGAAGGGATGGATGACGTCCCTATTTGCTTGCATGATCCGGAGAAGACGGTAAAGGTAGGTGAAAACCTTCCTCCACCAATCAAGGATAGGTTGATTGGCTTCCTGCGGGAGTACAGCGACATTTTTGCATGGTCTCACGAAGACATGCCTGGTATAGACCCAAATATAGCTGTCCACCGTCTTAATGTCAATCCTAGAGCTCAACCCGTCCGACAAAAGAGGAGGCACCAAGCCCCAGAGCGTTCAGAGGCGATTGCCTTGGAAGTGAGCAAACTCTTGACAAGTGGAATCATTCGGGAGGTAAACTACCCCGAATGGCTCTCTAATGTTGTGTTGGTGAAAAAAGCCAATGGAAAATGGCGTGTCTGCATCGACTTCAAGGACTTGAACAAGCACTGTCCAAAAGACAGCTTTCCGCTGCCCAGGATAGATCAATTAGTTGATGCCACTGCTGGCCACCAGCTGTTAAGCTTCATGGATGCTTATTCTGGTTATAACCAGATTCCCATGTATTCGAAGGATGAAGAAAAAACAGCCTTCATCACTGACAGAGGGTTATACTGCTACCGGATGATGCCGTTCGGATTAAAAAATGCTGTAGCAACTTATCAACGGTTGGTGAACTCCATGTTTGCTCCTCTCCTAGGAAAGACAATGGAAGTTTATGTGGATGATATGCTCACCAAGAGCATGGACGCTAGATCCCACGTAGACGACCTCCGAACAACTTTTGACATCCTCCGGAAGCATGATATGAAGCTGAACCCCACCAAATGTGCTTTCGGAGTATCCTCTGGGAAGTTCTTGGGATTCATTGTCACCCAAAGGGGGATAGAGGCCAATCCTGAAAAAATCAAGCACTTATGCGGTTGGAGTCTCCCAAAACTCCAAAGGATATACAAGTCCTCACTGGACGACTGGCCGCCTTGAATCGCTTTATATCTAGGGCGACTGACAAATGTCACCCTTTCTTCAAAGCGTTGAGGAAGTGCAATCAGTTTGAATGGACAAGTGAGTGTGAGAATGCATTCCTACAGCTGAAAAAGTACTTAGGTTCTCCTCCTCTCCTCTCCAAGCCAGTTTTGGGGGAACCACTTTTTCTGTATCTAGCCGTCTCAGCATGCGCAGTAAGTGCAGCTCTTGTCCGTGAGGATCATGGAATTCAGAGGCCAGTCTATTATGTGAGTAAGGCCTTGACTGAAGTTGAAGGTAGATACCCTCCTATGGAGAAGCTGGCTCTCGCCCTAGTTGTTGCAGCACGAAAGCTTCGCCCGTATTTTCAAGCACATACTGTCATGGTCCCAACTGACCACCCTTTAAGACAGATACTCTATCGTCCAGAGCTTTCTGGAAGACTTGTCAAGTGGTCCATTGAGTTGGGAGAATTTGACATACATTATGTTGCACGACCATCAATCAAAGGGCAGGCAATCGCTGATTTCATTGCTGAGTTTTCAAGCAGTATAGACAAGGAGGATGAAGAAACCGGTACAGAGTCACATGATCGACCAATGCCTGGGGGAATTGACCCACAGAAGGCATGGATCTTATTCGTAGATGGGTCATCCAATAAGGTCGGCAGTGGAGCTGGCTTGATCCTATCAACCCCGGATGGAGTAGAGGTAGCTGTGGCACTACGTTTCAATTTTAAAGCCATGAATAATGTCGCAGAGTATGAAGCTCTCCTTGGAGGACTTAGGCTGGCAATTGCCTTGGGGGTAGGAGAGATCACCATCCACAGCGATTCCCAACTTGTGGTTAACCAAATCCGTGGAGACTATCAGGCAAAGGGCTCTACCATGATAGCTTACTTAGGTAGAGTGAACTCCCTCCTGCGCGGTTTTAAAGGGTTTGAGATCGTAAGAGTTACGAGGGTATATGTGGTAATCATTCTGGTGGTCGATCTCTAGCTCACAAGTGTATCAGGCAAGGATACTATTGGCCAACCATGAAGAAGGATGCTAAGACATTCTCCACTAAGTGCCACAAATGCCAGAAATTTGCTAACATACCAAGGAAAGCTCCTGAGAACTTGACTCCAATGACAGCCCCATGGCCGTTCGCCCAGTGGGGACTAGACCTTATTGGACCTCTTCCAATGGGTAAAGGTCAAGTCAAGTATGCAGTTGTGGCAATTGATTACTTCACTAAGTGGGTAGAAGCTGAGCCCCTCGCATCGATTACTGAAAGGAAGACCACGGACTTCGTACGGAAGTCAATTGTCTATAGGTTTGGTATCCCTCATACCATCATTACGGACAATGGCAAACAATTCGATAACTCCAACTTCAGGAACTTCTGCAAGGAGCTGAACATCTCTTTGTGCTTCTCCTCCCCAGCTCATCCTCAAGCAAACGGTCAGGTGGAGGCTGTTAACAAAGCCATTAAACACCTCCTCAAGACCAAATTAGACGCAAGGAAGGGTGCATGGCCAGAAGAGCTTCCACAAGTGCTTTGGGCATACCGAACTACTGTCCATACAGCAACAGAAGCAACCCCATACTCTTTGGCGTTTGGATCGGAAGCAGTCATACCAGTTGAGATTGGCCTTTCGTCACCTCGTACTGAGGGATATGACGAGAAACTTAATCATAGAGGCCTTCAACTCAACCTAGATCTCCTTGAGGAGGAAAGGGATCTCGCTAGTATCAAGGTTGCTGCTTACCAAGAGAGGGTTGCTCGATATTTCAACTCCAAGGTTAAGCGCCAGTCTTTCCAAGTGGGAGACTTGGTCTTGAGGCAAATACTGCAAAGTACCCGAGATCCCACTGATGGAGCACTAGGGCCCAACTGGGAGGGTCCGTATCAAGTCAAGGCAGTCATCCGACCAGGCACCTACAGACTGATCACCATGGATGGAAGGTTGCTCCGTCATCCATGGAATATTGAGCACTTGAAGAAGTACTTCCCGTAATCTCTCTATATATGCAGTAACTCCGCCCAGGAGCTTATGCATGTGTAACAACTCCCATAGGGAGACCAATAAAGAGATTATCAATAAAGTGCTCAGATTATTCAGAATTCTTGTGACTGCACCTCCTTAAAGCACATTTATGATCAAATTGCAAAACCGCCCCAAGATTGTATGCTGGAAACACTCACACTAGCTACTCCGTTCGGTAAGTGTTTTCCCTTGTGTCACTCTCTACCCCTGTAGAGTTCTACCTGGAGACTTCCCCCTGGAGTGTCCACTGATTTCCAGCCCACCATCGTGGTACATGTACATATAGCCAACCAACAACCCAGGTTACTAGGTTCCGTGCAGTGGACATCCCCAACTACTATGCTAGGTGGCACGCTCCTACACTGCCACATAATCCTCCACTCCCCCATAAGTGGAGATCATGGCATGGAAGTAACCACCTCGAGTAACTTCCATCTTCCCTCATGAGCATAACTACCCATGAGTGGGATCATGGCATGGAATATGGGAGTTAACTTCCCATTGCCATTCCTATTCTCAAAGACATGGTTGAGCCCTCTCAACCACTAAGTTAGTGGGGAAGTTACATTTCCTACACCTTAGGAAACAACTTTCACCCCATTACTTCCTTATTTTTAGGAATCACAATCCTCTTGGATATGTGCCATGTTTTGAAGCTCACTAACACGCTCATATGCGTCATAAACCGCTGTTGCGCGCCCAGCGCCTTGCATGCTTTCCTCCTGCGCGCCCAGCGCCTAGCATGCTTTCCTCCTGCGCGCCCAGCGCCTTGCATGCTTCCTCTTGCGCGCCCATCGCCTTACATGCTTCCTCTTGCGCGCCCAGCGCCTAGCATGCTTTTCTCAATAGCTCTAAGCTTAAACCCATGACACCGCGGGGTGGCTTACTCCACCGATCACCCTTCCTTGGAAGGAACAGGATGACTGAAGCGGGGATAAGGAAATGGGCTCTATATGTCTTTAATCGGTCTTCTGGAAGCTGGTTATCAATATGGTCCGCCTCCCACCACTTTTCGGCCTCCGGTTCGCTATCCGAGGTAGCGGAGGACGACCAGTCGCTGTCCCCTTCAGTGTCTACCACCTCATGGTTGACAGAATTTTGTCCCAACTCCCGATCCGGACCCAAAAAGTTTTGATAAAATTCGTTAACTTCTTTACGGTTGGTCGCCGGATCCTTGCCCCTGGAAGACTGGGTTTGATGACTCTGTTCCCCCCGTATCAACCTTACAGTGGTTTTGACTCTAGCCATCTGCACAGTCAAAGAGGGGTCGTTAGTAATCAAACCAAGTCTACTGAGGGAAGGAAGAGGTGAGTAAAAAAAAAAAAAAAAAAAAAAAAAATTACTGGGGGACTGTATCGAGAGTCCGCGGGAGCACACCCGCGGAGGATAAAGTATTCAAAGTTAGAATGTCCGCGGAAGCACACCCGCGGAAGAAGAAAAAAAAAAAATATTGAAACTTGAAAATCCGCGGAAGCACGCCCGCGGAGGAAAGTTTATTCAAGTTTGAAAGTCCGCGGAAGCACACCCGCGGAAGGAAAAATTATTAAAGCTTGAAAGTCCGCGGAAGCACACCCGCGGAGGAAAAATTATTAAAGCTTGAAAGTCCGCGGAAGCACACCCGCGGACCCGCGGAAGTACGACCGCGGAAGAAAAAAAATATTGAAACTTGAAAATCCGCGGAAGCACGCCCGCGGAGGAAAGTTTATTCAAGTTTGAAAGTCCGCGGAAGCACACCCGCGGAGGAAAAATTATTAAACCTTGAAAGTCCGCGGAAGCACACCCGCGGACCCGCGGAAGTACGCTAGCGAAAAAAAAAATATATTGAAACTTGAAAAATCCGCGGAAGCACGCCCGCGGAGGAAAGTTTATTCAAGTTTGAAAGTCCGCGGAAGCACGTCCGCGGAAGTACACCCGCGGAAGCACGTCCGCGGAAGAACGCCCGCGGAAGAAAAATTATTCAAGCTTGAAAATCCGCGGAAGCACACCCGCGGAGGAAAGATTATTCAAGCTTGAAAATCCGCGGAAGCACACCCGCGGAGGAAAAAATATTAAAACTTGAAAATCCGCGGAAGCACGCCCGCGGAGGAAAGATTATTCAAGTTTGAAAATCCGCGGAAGCACACCCGCGAAGGAAAGATTATTCAAGCTTGAAAATCCGCGGAAGCACACCCGTGGAGGAAAAATTATTAAAACTTGAAAATCCGCGGAAGCACTCCCGCGGCGGAAAAATTATTTAAGTTTGAAAATTCGCGGAAACACCCCTGCGGAGAAAAAAAATTAAGGTTTGAATTTTCGCAGAAACACCCCCGCGGAGGAAAAAATATTATGGTTTGAAAATTCGCAGAAACACCCCTGCGGAGAAAAAATAAAAAAGGTTTGAAATTTCGCGAAAACACCCCCGCAAAAAAAAATTAAAGTTTGAAATTTTTCAGAAACCCCCCACGATTTTAAGTAAAAGTTTTGAAATTTTTCAGCAACACCCCCGAAGTTATATAATGGAAATTTCGGAATTTGCTAATATGCCCCCGTACTTATTCAAATTTCCTGCAGGAAATCCTTACAAACTCACGTAAACCTGCATGACACAGGCGGCAAGCTCACCGCCCAGCGCGCACGCGATCGCCCATCGCCCAGCGCCCAGCGCGCACGCGATCGCCCAGCGCCCAAGCGCCCAGCGCGCATGCGACTCGCCCAGTACGCACGCGATCGCCCAGCGCCTAAGCGCCCAGCGCGCAAGCGCCTCGCCCATGCGCGTGCCCAGCGCCTCGCCCCTCGCCCCTGCGCGCTGCTCGAGCGACCAGGCCTCGCCCCTCGCCCCTGTGCGCGCCCAGCGCCTCTCCCCCTCGCCGCTCGCCCGCGGCTCGCGCCCAGGCAGCGCCCACACAGCGCGCCCAGGCAGCACCCAGGCTGGACGCCCAGGCAGCACCCACGCAGCGCGCCCAGGCAGCACCCAGGCAGCGCGCCCAGGCAGCGCCCAGGCAGCGCGCCCAGGCAGCACCCAGGCTGCACGCCCAGGCAGCGCGCCCAGCGTGCCCAGGCAGCACGCCCAGGCAGCGCGCCCAGCGTGCCCAGGCAGCACGCCCAGGCAGCACCCAGGCTGCACGCCTAGGCAGCGCCCACGCAGCGCGCCCAGGCAGCGCCCAGGCAACAGCCAGGCTGCACGCCCAGGCAGCGCGCCCAGCGTGCCCAGGCAGCACGCCCAGCACGCCCATGCGAGCCATGCACACACCCTCCATCACACCCGAACACACCCTTGAATTTCTTCTCCCTTCACCCCCGAACACACACTCATGTTTCTTCTTCTTCTTTCACACACAAACCCGCAAGGGAAAACACATGCAAACGTTTTCGTATTCTCACACAATCACATACACACACATAGGCCATAATTCACACAAAATTTTTGCATTGATTAAAAAAAAAAAAAAAATTTACATCTTTAGGCGGGTCTCCTAATACATTTAATCTACAGTCCAGAATAGCAAAATAGTCCCTACGTCAACCCGTTAGTCGACTTGGGATTGGGGGGACTACTGTTATGGCCATAATAATATTGGGCCTAATTGTCTCTAACACAGTAAGCCCATTACTATGGTCCATTATCTGAGCCCATTATCTGGATCCCACAATGACCCAGCCCAGCTCAATTATTTATGATACGGTAAGCCCATTACCGTATCCCACTATCTGGGCCCATTACAGTAAGCCCATTACTGTATCCCATTATCTGGGCCCATTACAGTAAGCCCATTACTGTATCCCATTAGCTGGGCCTATTACAGTAAGACCATTACTGTATCCTACTATCCGGGCCCATACGGTAAGCCCATTACCGTATCCCATTACATGGGCCCATTACAGTAAGCCAATTACTGTATCCCATTATCTGGGCCCATTACAGTAAGCCCATTACTGTATCCCATTAGCTGGGCCTATTACAGTAAGCCCATTACTGTATCCTACTATCCGGGCCCATACGGTAAGCCCATTACCGTATCCCATTACATGGGCCCATTACAGTAAGCCCATTAATGTAGCCCATTATTAGGGCCCATGAATAAATAGCCCCTACGTCGACCCGTTATTCGACTTGGGTCTGGGGGGACTACTGTTATGGACATAATAATATTGGGCCTAATTGTCTCTAACACAGTAAGCCCATTACTGTGGTCCATTATCTGGGTCCATTATCTGGCCCCATTATCTGGGTCCCACAATGACCCAGCCCAGCTCAATTATTTATGATACGGTAAGCCCATTACCGTAACCCACTATCTGGGCCCATTACAGTAAGCCCATTACTGTATCCCATTATCTGGGCCCATTACGGTAAGCCCATTACCTGTCTCTTATACACATCTAGATGTGTATAAGAGACAGGCTCATTACTGTAGCCCATCGTCTGGGCCTATTATCTGGGTTCCACAATGGCCCATTCCGACTCCTATATAAACCCTCCGGAACATTGCTCAAGGTAAGTTGACAAATGCACATTTTTCTGAACTTATTATCTCTCTACAATTCCTCTATTTTTGAGAGCTTCTCTCTCTAGGAATTTCTCTCAGAAAATTCCGGAGTGCCGGATACTGACTTGAGCGTCGGAGGGTCACCGCCGGCACCACCGCCGGAACCCCTGACCGTTTTTCTGTGCTCGCAGGACCGGACCCGTCGCACGACCCGAGCTCCGACCCGCTCCCCCGGCCGTCCGGAAACCGTGCATCAACAGTTCTTTTAACTATTTATAATAAACTATATATATATTAATTAACATGAATACTTTATAATATTTTAAAAATATAAATAATTTTTTAATATATGTAAAATGTATAAATTTATAACTAAATACAAAAGTTTAAATTTAATTTTTAATTTATATCACAATCAAATTAATTTAAAAATTAACATTCAATAAAAAACATATTTATTTATAATATCATTTAAAATTTATAAACAATATAATAAATGAATAATTATTAAATAAATATGATTTTATTTTTCTATTAATTAATAATTTTTATTTAATATGTTTTTAAATTTAAATTATATTCATTTAAATTTAAGTAATTAAATTTATTCATGAAATTTTTAAAAAAATAAAAAATTTGAAAAAAGAAAAATTAACACTGGAGTGTCACCGTCGAAATCCGACGCCGGCCACAGTCATTGGACGCGTTTGACGATATCGCTAGTGTAGACTTGATCGGCTATGTCCGATCTATTCGAAGGTACAAAGATTTTAAGCATCAAAGATCGGCTTTCGTCGTAGAAGTTGGTGGAACTTTCGACTATTGAAAGTTTGGTCGTATTTTGCCGTGAAATGGACAATTGTTTGCCATCAATTCATCTATTATTACATAGATTGTACTCTGACAAACAAGATGATGGTGGGGGTGTCCCGAACATGCTCCATTGACTTTTTTAGAGACAGTTTCGACGGTTTCCAACGACCCTTCCGACGAAGTATACAACCAGTTTTTAATTTTTTTTCAAAAAGTTTTTATAAAAATAAAGAAGAAAATAATTATTTATTTTAATTATAAGTATAGATTTAATAAGAAACTTTAATAAAAAAAGGTAATTTATATTTTTGTTTTTTGTTAAGGGTAATTTTGATATTTTAATTTCTAGAAACAGAATCTGATTTTCAAAAGCAAGTGGCCAATTACTTGTAGACTTCTTCTTTAAAACTGGATTTTGTCTGCAGCAGATTTTTTTAGAAGCAATCCCAAACGCCCTTTGATTGCTGTAGCTACAAAAAAAGTGATTTTTTTGACAGCAGCAACAACCCCGGATTGGCCATAAGTAAGCTCATACTTTACTCATTTAAACTCATTTTTAGTTTGTTCTTGTCATTTTCGACACTAGCTTAAACATTGGAGTGGCCCTGCTGGCACTCCCCACCGATACATTCATTGAATCGCCAAATACTGTTTCTTGTGATTACAGGAATTTAAATCCATAACCTACATTTTCCCTTTTTTTTTCTCTTAGTTTGTAAGAAATTTGGGTTGACCAAATTTTGATACAAAAATTAAAGTATACTTACAATTATCTTATTGCATACATCTTCGATTAATATAAATAATTAAAAGTTTATTTTAACGGTATAATTTTTATTCAAAACAAACTTTCGAACCAATATCATTAGTCGTTTTTAAATTCTTAGACCATGTAACAAAATTTAACTGAATCCGAGTCCAAACCTATATAGCTTCTTATAACAACGACAAACCGGCAATCTCCAAGATCCGACCAAAACAGAGTGTGTTACTTGAAGGAAAATCTTCTGGGTGGGTCTGGTAAGCCTAGCCCTCCTCCTTCACCTTGTTTTAAACCTAAATTCCAGCACTGGCACGGAGCTGAACTGAAGATTAACTTCATCATAAACATGCCCATTTGCCCCAATAAGAATACATCACTTGCCTATCTTTCAGTGCTAAAGCAAAACAATAACAATGGTACCTTTGTCTATGCCTTATCACTCTGAATGTATTAAGTATGAACGTGTTTTCTTCTTCTTCTTTTTATTTTCTCTTGTAAATAGTTCCTTTTTCTTGTTTCCTAGACTGAGATCAAATCTAGGTTTTTTTTTTCAAATAACTTTGTATCATCTTTGATCCTGACCATTTGGTCTATTGGGAAATTTGGGTTGTTTTGTCCAACCGAATGTTGATCCGTTACCAACTTTCTGCTTCATGAATAATGTATATTTCAAACCTGCAGTTATTATCCATATCCACAGACAGGAAATGGATCTTAAATTTAGGAGAGCCAGTATATGAAACATCAGGTTTATCTCTGCCGACAGATTCTGAAATCATATTTTCAGAAGTTTGGCTAGACCAAGTTCCATCCATTCTAAGAGGAAAATATCGTCAACATGGAAAGTTCTTGTGAATGTAGTGTGCTTGAGCTAAAACACTCATTTGCAACCTTGAATAGTGAACCAAGGTAAGCAATGCATAAAAAGTAAGCCTTCTACCAACTGTGGGAGATGAGTAATATTGGCACCATCTGGTATATGGAAGCTACTAAATTTTCTCTGATACAATCAGGTCATCATCTCAAGTCATCCCAGCAAAAAGAGGTTCTAGGTAATGATACATATTTTCACATAATTAGAAAACTGACTGAAGTAGAAGAAGAAGATCGGTAAGGTTCCTTAGATTACACAAATATCATCTGGAAGTTTAGAGGGACACACGTGAAATACATAATAATACGATCAGATCAAATCGTCTCACAACTCTCCATCTTCAGAAACCTAGTATTTATTTAGAAACTCCTATCTTGCATCTCTATAGGGTTACTTAGAAAATAAGATTCATGCTATCATCACAGAGCAGTTGCGAATGAAGTGACTAAGGGGGGTTTTGCCGCACTCAAGAAGTCTCCACTGCAGTACTGCATCAGAGTTGGGACAGCATGTGTATATGCTCATACTTTCATGTGAAGCTGCAGATGCACCTATAACAAGCAGCTCGTTGCCCAGTGATTTGAACGCTACACCCCATCCTCTATTAACGTCAGCTCTTACTGGGACCTGTCCTAATTTCTTCCATTTGTTGTCCTTCTTCAAATACATCCTTAACTCATTTGACGAAGTTTCAAGGGAATAGAGCTCATTGTTGACTACAGCAACAAGTGGTGGCGACTGAAAAGTCTCTTTTGGAAAATCCTCCGAGTTCAACATTTGTGGGATTAATTCCCAAGTTTGGCTGTCCTCATCATAGGCTTCTGCACTATCGAGAGGGTCATTTTGTTCATTTCTCCCCCCAATCACATAGAACTTATTATCCATGTAACAGCCTGAGCAAAGCTTCCTCTTTTCATTCATCACCTGAAGGCGTTCCCATGATTCAGTCTTTGGATTATATTTCTCCGCGGTGTCCAAGACAGTACGGGCCTCCAAGACAGCACCAGCTTCCAAGCCAAGCCCACCTGCTACATATGCATATGTGCCACAGGAAGCTGATGCAAACAAACACCTCGGACTTTTCATTGAAGGACCCTTTAACCATTTGTTTGTTTGTGATTTGTACCTCCAAATTACACCACCATCTAACTCCCTACCTGAAACGATGAGATGCGTCCCTGCACAAAGTGATTCCTTATCTCCCAATGTAAAACATAGTTCTGATGGTAACTCTGGAAGCTTTTTACCATCTTTAAACTCCCTATCAAATGCCCACCAACTGCTATCCCCACTAGCCAACATAAACACTGTTGTCTCTTCAAATCCAAAAACCCTTCTAATCTTGAACAGTTCACCACTCTTCAGAATAGATGAAAATCGCTTGTTCACTGAATAAAACTTCCAGTATTCTGCCCTAGAAAGCCGGGCCACGATAAGATCCTCTATGTCATAATTGAGAGAGGGAACTAGGGAGTAATCTGCATCCTGAGGTTGTAAACCCGAACTCCAGTTTGAGTTTTCCTTCGGATTAGCCTCACAAAGCCTCTTTCTTGGTGGGCAAATACAAGAGAAGTCATCACTGCTATTGCCGGTATGCTCCCAGTCCTCTCTTCCTTCTTCACCCTCGGCTTCTTTGCCTCTTGACATTGATCAAAAGTGATCAAACCTAAACTGCCATTTTGGTTGAAAAAATCATTGAATCAGTTCTAAGCAATAAAAAACACTACCTTTTACTTAATCTTGAAAATTTTGGAAAAACCTAACTCGGCTATCAACTGATAAGTTAATATAGACAGATATAGCTGTAAATAAAAAAGCACAAAAAAGAAAAACAGAGAGCAACAGTAACCCATAATCAAATTGCAGAGCCATAGATTGACCAAAATTTCAAGC
The DNA here is from genome assembly GCA_013180625.2 of Boswellia sacra. NCBI lineage: Eukaryota > Viridiplantae > Streptophyta > Magnoliopsida > Sapindales > Burseraceae > Boswellia > Boswellia sacra. The sequence continues at coordinate 662,969 of SNVD02013892.1, forward strand.
AACTGCCATGTATATGCTTGGAAAAACATGCTCCAGATGAAAATTTGAGCCTAAAAGCAGCTTGAAAAACCAGGCAATAAACAGAGAGAGAGAGAGAGATTTTAAGAAAGATAAGCCAAAGATGACTTAATGCTATGGAATGATCAAAATTTCAAAAAAGCATGATTCATAAATTTGGAGACTCCGAGAGAGAAACGGAGAGATCGATTGATAAAAACAACTGTTTTGTAAACAACTTTCTCAATAGAGGCCGGACCCTACATAAATTTATGCAAGTACAACAGGCAAGATGAGAAATAGTGACCAGCTGACCATTTATATGACAAGATTTAAAAAAGATAAGCGATCAAATACATATAAACCTTAAACCGTACAAAATTTATCATCATCTCAACAAGAACTTTTGGGAGAGAAGAAGAGGGAAAAAAACAAAAATTGTCGTGAGTCGATCAAATTTCTTTCTGAGCTGAAATAAATCAACATGATTAAAACTCAGACGAGAAATGAGATAAAATCACACCTCAGATCAGAAAATCAAATTTTCTTACAATAATCTGTCAATTAAATTTCCATGCATAAAATCAAAAACAAAGATGATTATCCAGATGACAAGTAAGATTCAAGAAACATTTCACATCATAACTAAATATCTACTGACCCAAGAACAAAAACAAAAACAAAAATGGAAAATAAACTACACGGACAAGATTACTTTATGTTCACATCATGGATTGAACAACAGCCAATTTACAACTAAACATGCAAGCTTTCAGGAACATACACACAACAAACACACACACACACACACACACACACACACACAAACCATTAACACAGAAAGGAAGAATCATTCATGTCATGGGTTGATTGACAAGTGAACATATACACATACATACATGCAAAGAAACCCGAGCAGGCAAGAACTAGCAAGAGATAAACAGCAAGTAGAAACTGATGCATGGAACAAGCTAGCATAAAGAATAAAGAAGAACAAGAGAGATGGAAAAGGAGAGGAGAGAGTGGCATACCAAGGAAAGGAAGTCAAGTCAAAGAAAAGTAAAAGGAGGACAGTTATGGTCTTGACTCCACTCTCTGGTTGTTTATACAGTGAGAGTGTGAAGGTCTAGATTTTGTGGAAAGAGAGGAAGAGCAGTGAAACCGTGAAGTTGTTGTCATATATGTACATAAATAAAAACCTGAGAAGAGAGACAGAGTCGAATTTCAAGGCACCCCATTTGATGCAATTTATGCCCAAGTTACTGTGGGATTTCGAGTTATAATTTATTAATATTATGTTACTGTTATCATCATCAAACCCACGATGGTTTTATTTATTTATTTTTAATTTTAACTTTTTTGCAATAAAAAAGCATATGTAAACTTTATTATGTGTATTAGGAAGACTCAGTTTGCTGTGCAGTTCTTTCTCTGTGGTTCTGTGCAAGTGTAACTGTGAGAGAGAATTATAAAATTGGTGGAAGCAGAAGCAAAGTCATAGTGGCCTTTTATGAGAAAACAGTATTAGTGTGATGTTGATCACGCTCTGATTGGGAGAGTGGCAAATCAGATTGAAAACGTTTTTGTTTTTATTCATTTTTTGTGGTTAAGGATTGGGGATCCAGCTCATGGACTTAAATTTTCACCAAATCTTTTGTGGGATTTGAAATTAATTAAGTTTCTTTTGTTACTTTTGCTGGTAAGGAACAAAGCAATGCTAATGAATAAGGTTTTAATGATAATAATAATAATAAACAAAATCATATCAAGAAATATATTATTATATTAGAAAATCCTCTGGACATCATGTGCATAGTATTTTCCCTTGTGTCAAAATGAGTCTCGGTTAGTAAAAATTTCGAACTTTGCTGACAGTTTCAGCAACCTGAAATAAATGACAAACCCTGTGTAGCCTTGTATTTAATATTGAATTGAGTCCCTAATAGAAAGTGACCTGAAAAGAAAATTAAGCTGGGGAAACGACCCTGGCAGAGTTTTTACGTTAACAATCCAAGGAATACTAAAGAAAAGTAAAATATAATACATGTTCTCTTTCCATTTTGCAGAATTTGGGCACTGTAAGAGCTGAAGATTGCTTTTTACTTGAGCCAACGATGATGAGAGTGCTCTCAATCACCTTCAAAGATGGTTATTACAGTATGGATAATGGCCAAGCTTGGTCACTTTGTCGTTTTGCTTGACCTAATGCCTTCCCTTGTTAATGCAAATCAGAAACCGACACATATCATTTATATAATAGTAAATCTAGCTACCTGTTCTAAGTTAAAAGAGAATTTGATTAATTAGGTCACCTGTAAAAACAGATAGTACAAACAGTCAACTGTATGTGATTGAAAATAGAATCAAAATGGAGTGGTTCCATTTGGTCTTTAAAGGCTTCACTTGTTAAATTTGTCTTGATGATATGCATAGATAGTCATTTGGTCTCGCTCAGACATTTCATATGAAAATAGAATCACCCATGTGAAAGTAGAAAGTACAACTGTGAGATAATGACATCTTTGAGATGAAAATTGAAATTCTGAATCCTATTCTGAGCATTGATAGACAGACATTAAAGAACCATCAAAACTATACCAACCAGTCTAATATAAGTAATTAATTGTAGAGTTAGAACTATCAATAACTAGTGTTATAGGTTAAAAGCTTGCATTAAATCATCACAAAACCATATTATTGGATTTGGATGGGTTCTTCGAGATGTTTGTCTATTCATCTAAGTTCCAACTCATTTCTGTTCCATATTAACAAGTATCAATTTTGAAGAATACCCTTCTTTATTTTAATATACACGAAGATAATGAATGATAAATATGGTCTTGGAGGAATTTGAGAATAGCTACTAAGATGATAGGTGCTTGATCATGAAAATAAGTTAACATAATGTGGCTTCTAATTAAACTACCAAAATCAATGCGCAAGTGATGTGCTGTCCATTATCAAACTCTTCTTTAATTTTTGGTGTCATTTTTTAAATGAAGTTTTTGATCTTTGGGAGACTCGTGAAGAAGGGGGTGGCACAACAAGTGGGGAGTTTGTCTAGATCAGTGAGCAAGAAATAAAGTGGCCAATTACCGACCCAAGAACATTGAAATTAATATTGTTAATTGGCAAGGCCAATACGACTGTTCCAAATTCAGATTTGTACTAATCAAGAGTATTATAGAGGCAAGTAAAATCAATCAAGAGATTAGTTTAAAAAGGGCGAATTGCAAAAGAAGATGCCACGCCCTAGACCTAGAAAGTGGAAGTCCATTGGATAAGGCTTCCTTTTCAAGTGTTACTAAAAGTTTCATCTCCCTATGCATATATATTTAATCAAAGTTAATGTGCTGGGTGTCCACTGATTAGTGTGGTGGGATTTGGCTTTTTAATGTTTGTTTATTTTAAATTTAATTGAGAATTTAATAATAAGGGTCCCGCTGTCATAATTGGGTAGGTTTAGCATTTGTGTTAGACGGGTGTCTTCATTTAAGGGTACTCTAATAAATCTCTTTAGAAAGCTAAGCATAGGATTGCAGAGACGGACAAAGCCTATTCAGCTTCCGGCCCACAGATTTGGAAAGAGCATGCTATTGAACCTGAAACTTTAATATAAAATTAAACCCACTAATTGTTGCTTTTAAATTATAATTTGGAGGGTATTGTGTGCACTAACATGCCCATCGGGATGGAGATCGTCAAGGCTTTCATTAAACAAACCTTAAATGGACTTTCTTACCTAAACTAGCCACTTTTTGGGATGTTCACAACTCATGGGGGGCTTTAAACCCCTGTCAAATGAGAAAGACAAATTGCCATCCATTTGGAAGCTTTTGTATCTACAGAGATTTGCATCTTTTATCTCCCCTATATGCAACGTCCCTCTGGCCTTGGCTTAGAGCCTCAGACATCTACGCTTAAGTACACACATATATGTCCCTTTTGGTGCGACCATTTGATTTCTATTTCCTTTCTAGGATCATCTTGATGCACACATCTATTATGTAAATGTAGCCAAATAGGCCTATGAATGCTATCAACATGAGCAACAAAAACAAGGAGAACTTGGAGGCAGCTACTGTAATTTCAAATATGCAATCAACTCATTCCAAATTTTCTCAGAACACAATCAAATCATGATGAGAAATGCCAAATTTAATTGTTGGACTAGCTAGCTAGTATTTTGTGTTCAATCACCAAATTTACTTAAATCTAATAATTGATATCGCTCGGGTATCTCACAACAGGGTGGCATATTCAAAATCCATTTGACATGTTTCACGAGTACATTAGCTGATTTAGCCCATGATTTAACATATCCTACAGTTTGATGTTAATCAACCACTAACCTTTTCCTGGAAGAGCGCTCATCTGCTTTATGTAATTTGCTAGAAAATAAAGGATAAAATGAAATAAGTGTCATGCCAACAATGGTTCGGTTTGGTATTTCTTTTGAGTGTGAGGCTAAGAATAGATGATGTTATAAAATAATGTAAGGGAAGAGAGAAACCAATGAGAAAGCAGAGGCGGTTGATGCAGGTACGCATCAAGGTTTGTGGTGGCACATCCTGTCCACATCACGCTGGGTTTCCACTTCAACTGTCAACCGTTCCTATACTAAGATTATCATAATAGTTTACAAGTAATAAACTATACATATCAAATTGGAAACGTCTTGGCTCTTCACACTGTTACAAAGTCTTCCTGATTGTTTCGGTGCTTTGATACCTCAGCATTTTATTGGCACAAGAACTCCTAGCAAATAGTAACAGCAGAGCAAAGCAAAGTGCAAAAATTTGACTATAAGAACGATATGAACAATGACTATGATACTTTAGTGGGAAAATATTGTACTAGCCAAGTTTCCAACACTAATCATATTTTACCATCTATATATCACACAACCCACAAAAACCAAAGCAAAAGACATTGGAAGATGTCTTCCAACCATGATTCCAAAAATTCGGTAAACCCTTATCCATTGTGTCCTTGGAATGGTCCCATATGTTCCCCAAGAGCAAAACAAATCTTAATAGAGAATAAATCATTTTGACAAAAATAGAATTTTAAGTCATGGCCATTATATTACGAGGCCTAGAACTAGAACTCTTATCTTCAAAGACTGTCTTCACATTCAACATTATGAACTGGAAGCCCTAATGGTGCAAGATATCACCCAAATTGAAGCAACTTTAGTTGTAGCGCTTTTTCGTCCGGAAGAAAACCTATTAATGAATAATTTTTACATATTCCAAAATTTTATTCAAATCATGCATCTTAAAACTTAAATAATGTGACACTACATGAGTATTGTTACCTCACTTGGTAATCATTAATAAAATCCGTGAATACAAATGTGGGTTAAAGTTTTGAGAATTTGATATGGATAGCATTATTCATTTTAAGTTTATTTAATGCGACACTAAAATCATTAATTGCAGTGAAGATAAATCCCCTGCACGTATTATATATGTCCTGAGCTTGATTTCATTTTGGGCCTGAGTTTAGAAGGAAGCCCAAACCTAAGTAACGCATAGGGCATTGGGCCTTTTTATCTGAAATGAGAAGGCCAAGTAGCGGGTCAACCCAAGCCCAAAGTGATGACCACTAAAATGCCAAGCCAACAAAATCCACAAATCCACAACGCGACCATAACCAGTAATCATCAATTGCAATAGAGCGAGCAACAATGGCAACTTCACTCTCCAACTTCTTCTCCTTCATCTTACCCTCAAATCCATCACCCAAAACTTCACCACCTCCCGCTCACATCTCTGTTTCTTCTAATAGCGTCCACAGCCAACAAAAATCCAAGAATGTTTTGGTATCACAGCTGCCTGAGGACTCTTCTTCTTCTTCTTCTTCTTCTTCTTCTTCTTCACAGCTATCGTCCGAGCTCGCCTCTGTCATATGCCCTTCTCTTGCATACGCGAATACCCTTTTCTTCAAATCTGCATACAATGTTCAGGTCATTGTGGATGATAATGAACCTGAAGAGAGGCTGTTGAACAGGTTCAGAAGGGAAGTCATGAGAGCCGGCGTAATTCAAGAGTGTAAGAGAAGGAGATTCTATGAGAACAAGCAAGATGAGAAGAAGCGGAAGTCACGCGAAGCTGCTAAGCGTAATCGTAGAAGGTTTGCTTTTTTATTTGTTTTCTGAGGAATTTGACATATTCAATTTTGTTATTATAATACTTAGGTTTAGCAATGGAGTTATTTATAAAGTGAAGGTTCTTTAGCAGCTAAATCTGGCTTAATCAAGTGGGCAATTTCCCAATTTTGGATTAGGTTGGTCTGTTCCGATGGAATGGATTCACTTTGTAACGGTATTTTAAACTACAAGTTTGTCACTGAGAAAGGAGCATTTGAAATTCAAGAAAATCTGAAACTGAATTTCTTGGTATCATTTGTATTTAATGGTGGATCTTCAATGTTGCAAAGCTAAAAACAGATATGTTTTGCATGTATGTATGTTATCATAGATTGCAAATGTGGGTAACGCCTTTGCCATCTGACATCTTATGCTTTTACTTTGTACTTCTTTTGACATTTTGCAAGAATGTAATTGTCACTATTAATTTTGTAGGCTTATGTGATTTAAAAGTAGTTTTATTTCTAAAAAAGTGGTCTTTGAATTTTAGTTTTCAAGCTTCTTCCTTGGGATATTATGGTGTTTTTGTGCTTAAGTGTCTATACTTTATGTAGCTATAGTTCTTTCTGGTGGATTTTCTTCAAAATGTTATTTACTACTAAGTTGTCTCGCCCTATGTCCAGGCGCCCACAAGCAAGATTTTTTTCACAGAACAGGCAAGAAGCCCCTTCAAACAAGAAGGAAGAGGAAGAAGAAGATAACTGGGAGCTGCCTGAAGGAGACATTCCTTATTGACTACATTTGACCATGTATTTTATCTGTAGGGCTATCTGCTGTGAATTTGATTTCGAGAGGCTTTTGGTGCTTGTAAGTTGCTTTAAGTTGATTCTGTTGTTTTGATTGACATGGTGCCTTGTAATTTTTTTAATGCAAAGTAATGATTTATTTTACTTGAAAACATTTTGGCATTCAACCTATAGAAGTTCAGTGGATATTCTTGGCCTTCAATGGTAGTCCCTAGCCATTGCTTTTCTTTTTGGAGTGGCAAAAACATCCCTCGGAAAGCTGCTAGTGAGGGGTTTAGTACTTGATTTATTCTTGAATTCCAACATGGGATTTTGACATTGTGTTGGAATTGCTTTTCCAGTTTTAAGTTCTTGTCCATATATTAGAACTCAGTAGAGTTGTGATGATTTTGGTGGTCCATGACCTTGAATAATGGAGGTCAGACTGATATGGGACTTTTGTTGGAACAGAGGTCCCTCAAACAAGAAGGGAGGCTATGATTAGCATTTCTGCTGCTCATAGGTTAAGCATATTGGCATCACAAAGGCACCAAGCAACAAGATGTAATTTGTTGCCGATTTTAAGACTGGTAGCGTGTATCTTTTAAGTCGAGTTTTACAGAGCAGAATTTTACAGAGATAAGAGTGATGATAAAACTTAGCTTGTCCATGTGTAAAGATGCAAGACGTGACAACAAATATCACTGTCTGATTCATGACCCTCCAACGGGTCTTGTTTTTGGGGCAGTTCCTAGCAAGGAAAAAAATTACTTTATTTTACACTTTGCAAATTCTCTTCTCCCTTACATTTGCTCGGAGCTCTCCATGTAAAAGATGATCCTCCCAAACTGTTTCTCTCTGTGAAGAGCGCTGTGAAGTTTCTCCAGTCTTCAAGCAGCAGCCTCAAGTCATGCACTTTACTTTCAATACTATCACAGCAGTCTGCATGCATGGTAACTATCTCACTCATATTTTTTCTTTGCTGACAAAATCCACCAAAATGAGCCTGGTCCAGATACGCAATCCGGAAATCAATAAATTCAAATATAATCTCTCTTTCATCAGTATAACAGAGAGGTGGGATTTCAGAATTTGGATACAAGAACCCTGTCATGTCCCGGTACTTCAAGTATTCGAGCGATAGTGCGTTGGATTTCATATAGAAGAATTCTCCGTCTACGTTGTTCCTTGGTGAATCACCAGGGTAGAAATTACATGAAATTGCCAATTCCTTCGTTGACTGGATATGCTGCGCTGGATTTCTTAACCACATCACGTCTGCATCCTGAGAAGCCAAAATTGTCATTGCATCCAGAAGCAACATGTCATAAAATTTTAGCACTAAGCATAATTATACAATAACAATTCTATGGGATAATTGCTATAACAGCCAAGTTGAGGAGACTGTTTTCTAAGCAAAACCTAAATTTTTTTTTTTGATTGCCTAACAAATTTATCCTTAACAAGCAAAATTGCCATTCTAAATTAAACAGTGCTACAATAGGATTGTCTCACCAACTGTTCCTCAGCTAGATGTGTGTTGTTGAGCTTGAGCTCCATAGATCGGATGTACCACGTTAACAAGGCGTTTAAATTATATTTTGTACAATTTGCAGTGATGCATTATAATTACCGTGAAAAAGAAATTGTAACCCAATTCAATGACTTCGAGAAAGAGTTTGTACTTGAGGCGATCAGGTATAAGCAATGGCCCTTCGGTAGCATATTTAGGGGCGGAGTTGGTGAGGTAGAAGCAGTGGGGGTGTATGGAGTTGCAATACAGGAAAGCCTTGGTATCCAAAGCAATGATAACTAGGTGGTTCAACAAGGCTTGAGTGCCCAATCCAATACGAAAGCTCTCTAGGAACAGCTCAAGGACAGAGCCAGGCCTTGCCCATGCTTGGTCAACAATGGTAAGTATCACTGATCTATCGCTCATCGATGCTCTTCTTAATACTTGCACCAACTTCTTAGTGCTACTTGAATCCTACAACAAATAAAAATAATACATCAACAACTATGTATATAAACGGCACTTGAAATTTTATATAGAGATTTGATTTCGATCTTCAATCATATTTTACAGTTAGTAATAATATTATGTCCGAATCATACCCACAAATTGTCACAGGAACTTTTGTTTTCTCCTCCTCTGGGATCACATAGAATTGTGGAATTTATAATATAGACTTTGACAGTAATGAGTACTAAAAGATTAATATAGTAAGAAGATCTTACAGGTTGTTGGGCCTTGAGTTGGCTGCTCTTATGCAGAGATAAAAGATTAATTCCTGTTCTGAAATTTGAAGTGTTGTATGAAAGCAAGAACATGATGGATATAATGAAAAGATAAATAATAAAAAGAACAAATGCAGACTTTATTGTTTTCAACACCATTTTTCAAAAGTGCTGCGCATACAATAAAACTACAAGCTTTACTTCTACAAGAAGTCCACTCTCTCTAGTCTTAGAAAAGGCAAAAATAAATTAAGCATTAATCTAGAGGGATGCTTCAAATCCATTCTTAATGGACAAAATAGGAAAGCATTCATTCCCACATTAAATAATTTTCTTTTATTAGTATCTATTTAAGAATAGAAAAAACTACTACATATCCATTCTAAATCTATATTAAAATAGAAGCACTCATTGCCACATTAAATGCTCTTCCTTATTTATATCTATTAATACCATTCTGTTAGATTACGTTCTAAAAATGTCATTGTTATTTGTTTTACTTTACTCCTTTGTTAAACATAAGATAAGAATAACGCGACATCGATATTTTATTATTTAAATTGACAATAGCAGCAGTACTTTTTCTTGTCTTTTCATTTTTTTAATTCAAATTATCTATCATTACACTATCTTAATTAGCAACATTGCATTTATAATTTAAATTAAACTAAAGCTGGATATACAATATATAATAGAATGAAAATGATGTATTGTATGGTAAATAATTATACTTCTCAATCATGTTTAACTTTTCTTCCAAGCATCTTCTGAATTTGATTAATTATATGGTAATATTATTATCCTCCATCATCATTCATCACTTTCATAATTATTCTGGAATATAACTAACGTAATTCCCTGGTTCCAGGAAAGAGTTTTATTTTTTAAATATTTTTCAAAATAATACTACGTAATAATTTTATATAATCATCAATCAGAAATTTATGCACAAGTTCCCATTTCAGACTGGCCCAAAAGAGATTTTGTTCACAATGTGATAATCGTAATCCGCAGACTTCAATAATGCTACTAATTAATAATTCTTTAATGTCCAACCTGTCCGATCATTCCTACTTGTTAAATATATGCATAGAATGCTTCTGTATTTGGATCGAATTCTAGTCACCATTGCAATTCCAGGCAGGGCCCAGATGTTTCTTTTTATTTATTTATGGTCTTATGAAAACGTTTTAAGTTTTATTTTATTCGGATTATGGTTGATGGCGTTTTTTCGCATGCATTGCTTGTCGAACCAATTTTTCAACTCCTTCGATGTAGAGTACCATTTTTATCAATTTCATCAACAGTGTCCTCCAAATTTCAAATTACACATTAAACTGGTGATAATCCACAGAAAACAACCCCATTAAATAACAACGTATGTGCAAAATCCAATCAAAACGATCAAATCCAATTCAAATCAATCCAACCAACTTTGATCGGTTTCTAAATAGGAAGTAATAACGTAATTTTCTTCAAATCTCAATCAATCAATAGAAAACAAATCTAAACCGATGACATTGCATATGCATTGCAAAAGACAACGATTATTGAAGTAAAATCCTCATAAAATTCCTCAATTTGCGCTTACAAGTCTTAGAAAAAGAAAAGGAAAAAAGAAGAAGCAAGATTCAAATAAAAAGGCTTAAATATTACAAAATTGGTCAAGCATTAATGTGATCGTAATATTAGTGTGACTACTACATCTTTATGGTGATAGTTTACATTAAAAGTTTTGGTAGTTGTTGCGTTTGCAGCAGGTGGCGTCTAGAAAATGTTTTATCCTTCCCCGCATGTGAATTTCGTGGCTTATTTTTTATTTATAATTTTCATAAACTAAAGTTTCAGAGAACACGTAACGAATAATCTCGAAAAATAGCAGGTTCATATCATGCCCATACAAAAAAAAAATTATTGAAAAAAATTGGATTGTTTCGGATAACCCTTATCTATCTGAATTCAATTAACATTTGCATCTCTCACTTTCTCAACATCAATTAGGTTGGGAAAAGATTACATATTGAATTAAAAAAAAAAAAAAAGATGGGCACACTTGCATTGTTTTGAATTGAATGCCATCGTTTAGACTGCACCCATATGATTTTGGTCTCAAGATCAAGAAGAACTGCACTTAAAATGTCGGTAAGTCAGACGGTTGAGGATGATTCGGATGAGATCAATGTTAATCAGAACAAGTTTATAGTGACTTAAAATATTCCACAGAGAAATTAACAGACAGAAGAAAAGGTCACATCCGAAATGGGTTCAACTATCTGTGGATCAGACACACCAGTGTTTGCCACGTTGCCAATCATGCGTCAGATGTCATCCTACTCATCTGTTTTATTGAATACAAAGCAAAAAAAAAAAAAAAAACACTTGCATGTGGGACCAATGCCATGAGATATGGTTGTAGAAAATCGAATATAACTGGACAATCATTCATATTAATTATATTACCAATATAATAAAAGTGGATAAGGTGGCTTTTGAGCAACCTGAAGAGCCGGTTTACATACACCGTTGATCTCTATGGCAAAACAACTCTCAGATTCATCCAAGGGTATCAATACCACAAAGTGGGCAGGAGGGTGAAGCTTATCTGTCAAAAATGAGTTTCAGGATGCCATATTTATGTCCACAGAACTGTACCCATAGGTCCCACACGAGGCAATGTGAAAATTTTCTGATGTAAACAATTGCTGATTCATTGTAGTTGTTAGAAACAACAAGAATCCAATGGGAGAAATGTGTTAAATGAGCTGTAGTTGCATGTCGAGCATGAAAACTTTCTGTTAAATTGATTCAACTGGGGATATGAATATGGGAAATAGGTTAACTAGTTGGTGGAGCCTAATGCAATCAAAAACTCATAATAATGTTATAATAGATTAGATCTTGGAAGCGATTCTGGTGGGTGCATTGCATGTGCAGCTTCCTTTAACAAAAGTAATTAAAGTTTATTACTGATAAATAATACGTAGAGATTACTCAAAGATGCAGAAATCCTGCGAAATGTATTAGCTATTATAAGCCTATCATGGTAAAAAATCAATTTCATGTTATTGCAAATTGGCAATTACTTTAAAGTAACATTGCATTCGCAAATTTAAGTTAGAAGATTGTAATCAAGTAATCAACAGTGGAACACATTTATATATGTTCTAGATAGAATACTGCAAGCTAATGTATGATAGAGCTGGGGGGCTTGCAGATTTGATCATTAATTGAGAACAGTCCAAGTATACTTAATTATGATCATATGCGAATGGACCCCGTAAAGTCGGAAGACATTTGGCTTATCCTAATTGTTTTGTGCTTTGCCAGATAAATTGTCGTCAAATTTTATGCTCTTTCAAGAGTTCCCAACATGCCCTTTCTCTGTGACTGATTGGCGTAACCTATAACACAAGTTGTTTACATATTTTAGTAAGACAAAGTGAACAGTGACATGTAGACTAATAAGTGCTCTATTATACGCTCCGAAATTTTCAAGTTCCACGAAGAGAAAAAGCTGGTTCTGTAATCCAATCCATAACCAAAAGTATCAGAGAGCCTTGCCAGCACCAAAGTGCTTCTGAATTGCTTAAATGGAGGAAGATTCAAGTCAAATGGCAAACGAAACACCACCCCAGGTGGATGCTGAAGCTAATGAAGAAGAAAGAGACCCTGAGGGCAACTCACTACACCAGCCACTTCTGAAGAGAAACAGAACTTTATCTTCTAATCCACTAGCCATAGTCGGAGCCAAAGTTTCTCATATAGAGAGCTTGGACTATGAGTAATAACTCTTTAACATTACATTTTTTTTCCCTAAAGAGTTCATTTTTCTTCTCTTCTCTTTTCCTTTTCTTGTTCCAATCTTACCTTAAAACATTCATTGAGAATTGAAGTGGCTCTATTCTCTTGTACTGTAGAATCAATGAAAATGATCTCTTCAAGCATGATTGGAGGAGCAGATCCAAAGTACAGGTTTTGCAATATATATTCCTGAAATGGACTCTGGCCTGCCTTGTTGGACTTTTAACAGGCTTAATTGCCACCCTTATCAATCTTGCAATTGAGAACATAGCTGGATACAAGCTTCTTGCTGTTGTAAACTACATAGGGAAGGATAAGTATGATGACATTCTTTGTCCCTCTAATCACCATTTTCAGCGCTCTTGATCAGTATTCAAATTTATGGATATTTTCAGGAGATATGGATTGGAAATTCTTTGTTCTGATGATGACAGGTACTTAGCGGGGTTCATCTATTTCACAGGGGCCAATTTTTTTCTCACCTTGGTTGCTGCTGTTCTCTGTGTGTGCTTTGCGCCTACTGCAGCTGGTCCTGGTATACCTGAAATTAAAGCTTATCTCAATGGAGTTGACACTCCTAACATGTTTGGCGCTTCAACATTGATAGTCAAGGTGGCATAGCTACTTGGCTCTTGATATTTTACAGCATTATAACAACATTTCTTTCTTAATTAAGCCCTGTAATAAATTTCAATTATGATTTATGTACATTCTTGTGGTTATAATTGGAGAAGTGCTTTAATAGGGGTACATCTTTTTTCAGGAGATTCAGTTAGAGATAGATTTCCAAAATGGTTTGATTCATGTTCTGAAAATGAATCTTCAAATACAGAACCTGCCTTTTTGTCTTAGGTTTCAAGCAAGTATTTAGTGCAAGCTTAATCAGATCAGGAAATGGTCCATGATCTAGTTTACATCAGGAACTCATCGACATCTTGAGTATCTGTCATGAATATCAATCATAACTAATGCCATGTCAATTTTCAAGTTGCATAAGTACATTGGCCATTTTTCTACTTTCTATTTTTAATTTTATACATACCGAAGTGACTTGAAATTTTGTGGTAATTCTTGCTTCATTTTTGTTTATTGGTGACATGGCCTGATAATTCAGCTTGTCTGCAATTGCAGATCATTGGAAGCATTGGAGCAGTCTCGGCAGGACTAGATTTAGGGAAAGAAGGGCCTTTGGTGCATATTGGCTGCTGCATTGCTTCTTTACTGGGACAAGGGGGCCCTGATAATTACCGTATCAAATGGCGCTGGCTTCGCTACTTCAACAATGACCGTGACCGCCGTGATCTCATCACATGTGGTGCTTCTTCAGGTGTATGTGCAGCCTTCCGGGCCCCTGTGGGTGGTGTTCTGTTTTCTCTTGAAGAGGTGGCAACATGGTGGAGGAGTGCCCTCCTTTGGAGAACTTTCTTTAGCACAGCAGTTGTGGTGGTGGTGCTGAGGGCTTTCATTGAAATATGCAATACTGGAAAATGTGGGCTCTTTGGTACCGGAGGGCTTATCATGTTTGACGTGAGCAATGTTATAGTCAGGTATCATCTAATGGACATCATCCCTGTAGTAATCATTGGCATTATTGGTGGACTTCTAGGAAGCCTCTACAATCACCTTCTGCACAAGGTCCTCAGACTCTACCAGCTCATTAACCAGTAAGCAACTGAATTGAACTTTTTTGTCCTGTGTTTTGCACTGAACTTGAGATTTTTCGTATAGCAAGTAAATGACATAAACCACAGTAAGGACCACTACTATCAATTCCTGAATGTGCCAACACTCTGTAACATCTCTGTGGATGACAATCTTAGTTTTCAAACAGTTTCCAAAGTTGAAGGATCATGACACCAAAATTCATACGTAGATTGTAAGTCACTAGATCAATTCACTTTCATTGGTTAAGATTGAATTTAATAAACATAATTAGTACACTTGAGAATGACAAATGTTAGATTCAATCTCAATTATTGAAAGTGCATTGATTCAACAACTCACAATTCGTATATGAATATATGTAAAAAATGTGGTGTCCTGGATTCTTCCCGATTCCAAAAGCTCTCTCAGCTTTAAAATCAACAACAATTTCCCTAAACCTTTTGAGAATGTTGAAAAACCAATATTTGTGGTCTAATAGCTGAAGTGATTTCTCTTTGTTTCAATACAGGAAAGGAAGAATACATAAGCTACTTCTCAGTCTCACAGTCTCACTCTTTACTTCAGTTTGCTTATATTGGCTCCCTTTCCTTGCCCAATGCAAAGCTTGTGATCCCTCCTATACTGAAACCTGCCCCACCAATGGACGATCAGGAAACTTCAAGCAATTCAACTGCCCAGATGGCTACTACAATGACCTAGCTACTCTCCTCCTCACCACCAACGACGATGCTGTCCGAAACATATTCTCCTCCAACACTGCTAATGAATTTGAGCCAACTTCCCTCCTCATTTTCTTTGCACTGTATTGCATTTTAGGACTCTTTACCTTTGGCATTGCTGTGCCATCTGGGCTCTTCCTCCCCATCATCCTCATGGGATCAGCGTATGGTCGCCTCCTTGGTGTTGCCATGGGACCCTATACCAAGATCGATGAGGGGCTTTATGCAGTTCTTGGCGCTGCCTCCCTCATGGCTGGCTCAATGAGGATGACGGTTTCACTTTGTGTAATATTCCTTGAATTGACCAACAATCTTCTATTACTCCCTATAACAATGATTGTCCTTCTAATAGCTAAAACAGTTGGAGACTGCTTCAATCCAAGCATATACGAAATCATCCTGGAACTAAAAGGCCTACCCTTTTTGGATGCAAATCCTGAGCCATGGATGAGAAATTTCACTGTTGGGGAGCTTGCTGAAGCCAAGCCACCAGTAGTTACCCTGTCTGGAGTGGAAAAAGTCTCCCGCATAGTTGATGTACTGAAAAACACAACACACAACGGTTTCCCCGTTGTAGATGTTGGTGTGGTGCCACCGACGGGTCTACCCATAGGGGCCACAGAACTGCATGGATTGATCCTAAGAGCTCACCTTGTTCTAGCAATGAAGAAGAAGTGGTTCCTGCGAGAGAAAAGGAGGACCGAGGAGTGGGAAGTGAGAGAGAAATTTACATGGGTTGAACTTGCTGAGAGGAAGAGGAAGATAGAGGACGTGGCTGTCACGAGTGAGGAAATGGAGATGTACGTTGATTTGCATCCCCTTTCCAATACAACCCCTTACACGGTGATGGAGAGCATGTCAGTGGCAAAAGCTCTAGTACTTTTTAGGCAAATAGGACTCCGTCATTTATTAATTGTACCCAAGTATGAAGCGGCAGGGGTAAGTTCATCAACCTCCCCTTTATTCACGTTAACTACATGATTGTTTTTTTTTTTTTTGGGTCCACAATTAGAATTCAATGGGCCTAACCAGTGCTTGTGAATGACAAGACGACCTGGAAGTTTTAGTAACACATTATGTGCTCTGTTTGCAGGCAGCTCCAGTGATCGGGATCTTGACCAGGCAAGATCTAAGGGCTTACAACATTTTGACTGCCTTTCCTTATCTGGCGAGATCTAGGAGTGCAGCAAAGCCTTGAGAAGCACCTCTAAGGCAATAGCAGTTTTTTGGAGCATCTCTTCATCTGTCTTTTTTTAAGTTTTGCATTCTTCCATCAAATTCAAAAGGGAATGGGTAAATACAACAAAGGTGTAAAACTTCATTTCATTACACCAATTCTTTTTCATACGTATTTGAGTCAAATGAGCACTTCGTTTTACACATGAAAAGAACAAAATGGGATGTGACCCATAAGATATCTACATATTTTCATATAATCTTCCGTCCTGTTCTTCTCGCAAGCAAGTTACCTTCCCGCATATATTTGTTTTTCTCTTCCTCTCCTTCTCTACAGTTGCTCGTAGAGCAATTGAAATGCTGATTCTTGCTAAATCCAAGAGAAAAGTCTATCACAAACTTCTCTTCTTCTTCTTCTTTCCTGATTTCTTTTTCTTGAGGCCTTGTCCTTGACCCCTCTTGAACACAGCCAAGACTTCAATGCTGCAATCATCAATGGCAAAATCGTTAATCATCAATGGCCAAATCGTCCAAAGACATCATATTAAGCCAAACTGGTGAGGGAGAGCAAGAGATGTGGGGAAAACGTATAGAAATACAATAATAGGCACAAACATGGAGAAAAGAAAATTTTAAAAAATAGAAATACCTCTGGGTTCCAGGAAAGAAATTGTAACCATGTGCTTTCTCCAAATGCCATTTCTTGCTAGACAACAATGACTTGCAATCCTGTGTAATGTTTTGGCAATTACTTGAGAAAATAATCCACAGTAAAATCTAAGAATAAAAAGCAACAAATAACCTAATTTAATGGCAATATTTTAGCAAGTACCTCTTTAAAGCTTTCCCACCCACAGCTTATATAAATGAGGGTTTGAGGAAGTGATTGACTTTCTTCAGAATTGTTTTTCCCAATTTGAATGGACGCCTCCCTTGCACGTAAAATCCATGGTCTCTTCTCCTCTTTGCCCTTTATGGAGAGACTGATATGGAGATGAAATAGATTAACAACTTCCAGAGCATTAATCAGTGCAACTTTCAAAGTTAAACTAAACAGAATTGGTAGGATCCATCAGTGGGATCCTAGACTTGATGAAGTAAGGACTGAAAAAAGTCCTACCTTTCTGTTGATGATCTGGGCTTATGCTTCACTGACGATATAGTTTGTAATGCTTCTACAAGAGATGGGTCCAGACCCTTTCTAGGAGGATCCACAACAAGCACATCCGATCCCACAACCCAAGAAAGAGGTTCCTGCATAATATCTCTAAATTAATTTTGGATCATTCCACAATCTTACTTAAGCAGACTTGAGGAACTCAAAAATTGTCCTCTGTCCTTTATTGCCATAAAAGTTGGGTGACTTTGCATATAATCTAAATTTAGAAAATAAACAAAAATGCTCTAATTATAATGAACCAAATCCCTAAGATAGTTCAAATATGAGATTCTATGAGCACTCCGAAGGTTTGCAAGTGATCATGAATTTAATTTGGAGAGTTCAGCACTAACAACTGAAGTGTCTGCATTGTGCCAACTGATGCTGCTATCCACAGATTTGGGTAGGCGGCTAACCGTCTTCTCAAAAGATGGCTTTGACTCCTTGTTAATCTCAATGCATTTTACAGACCTGAAAAAACCATTAAAAAAATGTTGGAGTTAATATGTCTTCTCTTTGCACAAAAGAATGCAACTTAAGACTCTAGACCATTTAACTCATCTAGTTCATGCCTGGATTTTCGAGTGGCAGCTAATGATATTCCAATTACACCAGCTCCTGCATACAAATCAGTGACAGATGCTCCGTAAGGAACATACTTTTGTAATCTCCGGAGCAAGATATCAAAAGCCTGAAAAGGTGAATATGACTTCAACATCAAATATGGATTTTCATATGCTAAAAAGGATAAGATTTAAGTTTTATCACTAATTATCAAGTCCTCCTATTATTTTAAAAAAAAAAAAGAAAAAGAAAAAGGACACTGAAATAGGAAGTTTTGCACACCCGTATATTTGCTTGGCCAAAACCGGATGGAACCAAGGATATATCAATTCCACCAACATGTTCCCAAAATTCATTCTCTCCTAAAATATGTCTCCACCTATTCCCAAATATAACCTGTATCATCAATAAAACTTTTCTAAGAGCCAAGAATCCAAGTAATTTAAAAAAAGGAAGAAATATACAGCCATGCAAATGATACTACACACGTCACGGCAAATAGCAATTCATCCAAGTTATCATGAAACATTCACTTCATGTCAGATAAATTCCTGCTAAAAATAATTGTTTGGAACATATTTACTTTCAGCTCCTGAAGATTGGCCCCAAAACATTTCCATTGTTTGACACTTTTCAATATATAGCACTTCCATAGGCTTGGCAACACCAACAAAAACAGTTACCCCCAGAAAAAGAGAACAGGATTCCCAAACTTCATGATAACAACTTCTTCCTCCCACCTAGGCATCTATAGACTTCTAAAATTAAGAAAAGTCTTACAATATTGATTAAAAGCTTCCCATCAAAGCCATGGAAACGTCAGAAGGACTATTCATCAATAATGTAACTGCTTCCATTATTATTATTTTCTTCCCATCACCATCATAATTAGTCTTTGCAAAAAAAAAAAAAAAAAAAAAAAGGAAAAAAGAAAAATCAACAAGTAGATACAATAGTTTCATTATTAGTTCACCTATCCATTTCAATAATAAATCTTCCGACTCACATTATTAGTTGATGTCTGAAAGTTAGCCCATACAGAGTGTATATAATGGTTCTTGCTCCTTGACCCACCATTTCTCCACAGGAACTGCGAATTGCAAATTTGCAATAGACTCAGAACATAAATAATGGGGAAGAAAAAATTATGGCAATAATAAGAATAAAGCAGGCAGAAAGCTCACTTTGGCCAAGGCATCTAATTTGTCTGAATTATAGGATTTCTCATTTCTTGAATTCCAAACCAAAGTAATCTGTACTTTACCTTTAAACATTATATAAACCAAGTAATGTCAATCGTAAGAACGTCGATTAAAGTTCAAAAATTCAAATTGAACATTCTATAAGGCATAGGTAGTAACCATTTCTATATCTTTCTGAGGCAGGAAGGGATGTATTGTGTGTTGTCACAGCCATCTGCAAAAAAACCCATCATTTAATGAAATTCTAAATTGTCGTAATGATTAATGATAATAATTAATCAATGCATTCAACAGATTTAGTTGATTTTAGTCACATTAGTCACCTGAACATATCGTAAATCACCTGTCCGCTGATCCTCATCGTACGGATCAATATGCAACTCCTTAATTCCTAAAAATCACCCACAAAGCAACATAAACAACTGAACAACTAAAAATTTAAATGGAAAATTTAAATAAAAAGCAATAAAAGGCGCTATTTGATTTGCTAAACAAAAAAGGTAAGGAAAAAAAGAGCAAAACGAACAAATTTTTCCTCTGTTATTATTTTTTTAAAGTAATTTTCTAGAAGCAATCACTTAACAAAACCAAAACTTTTTCTTTCAAAATAAAAACCTATCTCAAGTATTTTAGTTATATTTTGACAGATTTCATTCTTTATCAAAGAATTTGAAAAAAACAAAAAAAATTAGCAATAGCTTTGAAAAAAATAGAAACTTAAAAATCAAACGAAATGGCGCCGAGTTAATATTCCAAAGAAATTATTAGAAAACAAAAAACCTTGTCGTAAGAGCTCAACAGCAGCATTAATACGAGGATGATGAGCTGCAAAAAAATTAAGATCCACAATTAATCTAATTAAAAAATTAACATATAAAAAAATGTATTATAATCCTAATCTCAAATCACAGAATATAAACCTCTACAGTCGGGAATGTCCACTACATTGTGAGTCCCTTCCTGATAGAGCCCAATCAGAGGCCTCATCGACGACCCACGAACCGCCAACTTGGCTCGACACCTCCATCCGTACTATTAGCAATTAAAAACCTGAATTTAAATAAATATTTGACAAAAACAATAACTAAATTAAGAAATGGAAAGATTTACATAATTACCAATCTGCAGCTATCGAAGGTAAAATCAGAGACACCGAGACTCTTGAAGAAATGAGTAGCCTCGTCGACGATGGCCGGACTGTGGAGGTTGAACTCGTGCGTGCAACCGGAGCAACTGAAATATTTTCAAACAGGCAAATTGCATTAGCGTTATCTTAGATGGAGCAAGAAATTAAAAAGTTTATGTTAGGGGGAGGGAGGGGTGCGTACGATTGGAAGTGAGGGCACTGAAGGGCACAAGTTAGAGAGGGGACGGCAGTTGCCGGAGCAGGAAGGTTTAGAGGGAGAGAAGGAGAGGGAGGTGGTTGAGGAGTGCGCACAGCGTCAGTGGACACAAGGCAGGAGATGAGTGGGGAGGGAAGGCGGGAGGAGAGGAGGCACGGTGGCATCTGTGAAGTCGGCAGTAAGCACGGTGGAGGTCGAGCTGATGTTGCAAGTGCTCTGTGGCGGGAATGGATAAAGTCTCATAAATATCGAAAAAGGTTTCACCCGGTCGGGTCCAATTATGACAATTATTAAAAAACAAAAATATATACTGTAATCGTATCGTAAATATGTAAATATATTGCTGTAGGTATAATAATAATAATAATGCTGATGAGTTGATATTTAAAGGTTCTCGTTAGCCTATGCTGAAAGCTTATTTTGTCTTAAAAAAAAATGTGACGTTAAAAAATGAATAGATGAATTTAACAAATTAATTTAATAATTATCAACGAATGATATTACATTGAATAAACGATATTGTATTAATTTTATATATAAATTATGTAAGCATAGTTTTATTTAAAAAGATATTATAATTACGTGTCATTCATACATGTAAATAATATTTTTATGACTTATTTTTTAAATTTTCTAATAACTGTAAAAATTTGAGATGGTTATGCTTTTATTAAAAAAAGAAGGAAAAAAAAGAAAAAAAGTATTCGCCTTACTTAACCATGTTGTACGTGTCTAAAGTTTTTTTCTTAGGAGAAAATCGAAAAAATAATTATTTAAAAAACTCAAGAATTTTGCTTCTGTAGATATAAATTAATATGATAACTAATTTGTATTTTGTCCAATATATTATTAGAAAATGAAATTTAAATGTAAGCTGATATACGTTATAAAAATGTAATAACAAATTTTATTTTTGAAGGTTTTTTTTATATAAATAAAAAGCAATGAAAAAATAAGACACCGTGTCTATGATAGGATAATAACTATGTAATATATCATAATAAAGTTTATAAATATCGTCAAGATGATTACATTGCTTTGAAGGAGCACTTATTCAATTTGAAACATGCAATTTTGGTTCACATCTATGCACTACGTGCCAACTGTCGTCGAAGCCGAGAAGCATTCAATGAGATAACAGCAAGAAGCCAATCCTTCTTCTCATCAACAAAATGAAAATAAGCATGTCTCCATGACTTCTTGAAGATCAAACTTCCAATAACTCCCCAAAACCCCACGATGAAACCAATTGCCATGCTCGTGAAGAACCATAACTTGTCAAACTCGACACCACCCTCTCCATCCTCGTCAGGAGACTGATCAGATGATCCATGATCATTTCCAGGGCACTCTGTCTGAAGCGGACGCCCACAAAGTGCTGGGTTGCCCTCATAAATAGAGGGATCAATGAGGGTCTGGAACTGGTTGGTTGATGGTATTTCCCCGGACAAGTTATTGTATGACAGATTCAAGTGGCTCAAGAATGTTAGGGAAGCCATGCCTGGTGGAATAGAGCCAGAAAGCTTGTTTCTTGAGAGGTCAAGTGTTTCTAACCATTCCAAGTTCCCAATCTGCATTGGTATTCTTCCTGTCAAATGATTCTGGGATAAGTTCAAGGTGCCCAAATGAACAAGGCTTGCAAACCCAACTGGCAATTCTCCTGAAAGATTATTGTTCGACAGGTCTATACTGTTAACAAGGTAAAGAGTGGAGATATATACGAACTCTCTTCCTTTTGTCACAACTTGCAAACTTCCCTCGTATCGCTCTGAATCTGGAGGTTCCACTTTCATGCCACTCAAGTTCCCTACACAATGAGGAATGGGTCCAGATAGACTATTGTGTGATAGGTCCAAAATGTGAAGTGCAGAAAGGCTGCATAACTTATAAGGAATGTTTCCACTGAAGAAGTTGGAACGCAAACGTAAAATTGACAAAGATGGCATGCTTTCTCCAATCCAAGCTGGAAGGTTTCCAAAGAATTTGTTGCCACCAAGATCAAGACTATCCAAGGCAGTACATTTTTGTAGGGACGGAGGGAGTTCGCCAGAAAGATTATTGTTGCTGAGTGTCAAGAATCTAACTGAACTAAGAGAACCTATTGATTTCGGGATTGGACCAGAAAGACTATTGTTTGACATATCTAGAAGATACAAGAAAGGTTTATTATTCCAGAACTCTGGAATTTTACCAGACAAGTTGTTATTTGAGATATCAAAGTTTGCCAATTCATTTAGGTTTCCTATGGACAGGGGGATGCTACCATTAAGATAGTTTCCAGATAGCTCTAAATCCATCAGGAAGGGCATGGCTTGGCCAATGTCACGAGGAATTGGTCCAGAGAACATATTATCCACCAAATAGAGCTTTGTAACGTTTGAAGACCAAAGTGGGAGAGGACCCTCAAAGCGGTTCGAAGTCAAATCGATAGTGGTTTCGGAGAGGAAATCTAAGAAGTTTGGCACTCTTCCGCTTATATCATTAAAAGAAATATCTAGCTCATTTAGTTTCAGATCCAACTGCCAAAACCAGTCTGGTATGGTGTCTGAAATCCTACAATTGCTGCATACCAAAGTCATCAGCTCATTTTGATTTCTGAGCCATGTTGGAAATTTAGGACCCAATTGGCATGATCTAATCTTGATGTATGTGAGTTTAAAAGGAGGAATCCAATCAGAACTGAAGTTGAAAACCAAGGAAATGTTTGAATACAGTGAATACAACTTCAGCTCCTTCAGATTTGAGAGGTTTACAAAATGAACCTCAGATATGACACCTTCCCATATGTTCTCTGAGAAATCTAATGATACCAGTTTAGAGAGTTGTCCGAGACCTTCTGGAAAGATCCCATTCATTTGGTTATTGGATAGGTAAAATTCCTCCAAACGTGATAAGTTTCCAATTGATGGAGGAATTGAACCTCGAAATGAGTTCATCCAAAGATAAAGATATCTCAAGTTCTCAAGATATCCTAGAGAAATGGGAAGATTACCACTTAGTTCATTGTTTCCCAAGTCAAGTCTCTCTAAGCTTCTATTACTGCATTTAGATAAAGTATTGATGAAATCACTTATCTCGCCATTGATGCTGTTGCCAGAGAGCTTCAGAGTCACCAAATTGCATAGCTTTCCCAAATTTCTAGATAACTGCCCTGTGATGTATGCATTTTCGGACAAATCAAGCTGTTGGAGAGAATTCGATCTTGCAAATTCATCTGGAAGTTCACCTTGGAGATTGTTGGAGTTTAGATCAAGACTTGCAACGCTCGTAATGTTGAACAACCAGTGAGGTATTGTGGAGTTGAAACCGTTGTTGGAAAGGTCAAGCACTACGAGGGATGTAAAATTTATAGATGGAAGACTGACAGGAAGATTCTGAAGTCCACAATTGGATAAGCGCAGCTCCTCTAGAGATTGTAGCATGTTCACAATATCAAGCCAATATGCTGTTGCCTTGCTAAGAACTACACCTCCCAAATTAAGGTACTTCAAGGAAGAAAGACCAGAAAGCCATCTAAGATCACTTTCAGTTGATTGATCAAGAAAATTATTTAGATCAAGATAAAGCAAGCTTGAGAGGTTTCCTAGACTTTGAGGTATTTTACCACCAAAAGATGCACCGGAGAGATTGAGATATCTCAGCTTCTGTAGTGATCCAAAGATGTCTGGAATTGGGAGACCTCCAAAGTTATTCATGCTCAGGTCGAAGTAATCCAAGTCTTTCAAATAAAGCAAAGAAGGACTTATCTCACCACCCAAGTCTCGAGGGTTGCTGAGTGTCTCATCACCCAAGTCTCGGTGCGTGTTGCGGAGTTTAAGCTTTGCAACACTTCCGGTTCTGTTGTTGCAGCTTACTCCTCTCCATCTGCAGCAATCTTCCCCAACCCAAGAGGAGAGCCGACCCGAAGGGTCTGTAAGGCCTTCTTTGAACTGGAGAAGCGCTTTTCTCTCAACATCTTTGCAGACTACTCGACGGTCACCATGCGAGAAGCCTAGTTTAATAGTGTCTAGGTACAAAACTCCTGATAATATAAGCAGCAAAGAAAGAAGTTCCATGGAAGCACCACTGCAACGCATGTCTCTCTACAACCCAAGACGATAATATATCGTTGCAGCTTTACGGAAATGATATATAGCTCATGCTACTTTATGTAAAATTGAATCATTTGAATTCTTGTTTGGGGTGGTACATAGTTGTGATTTGTTCGATCTTAACATGATCAGATGCTGAATAGGCAGCTGTGATTGTGGAAATTTATCAACTATTCAGTCTATTCTGCGTGGAAAAAATGCCGTGTTTTTCCCACCAAGTCCTTGAAAGTAAAGCATTAAAAGGTTTGAATATAATTTTGAAACATATTCCGTACAAAAATCATAATCTTGATAATTAAAGTGTAAATTGTTTACATACTATATTGTGAACTCCACGAATGTGTGCCTTTCACTCTTGAACTGAAGTTTATTATCTATTAGAAGTCTCCGTACGATTTTAAATTATAGGGTAAAGACCCTGATTATTATCGTTATCAATTAATTAACATCCTAACCTTTTTGAATATATAAAACTTATTATACAATCATGTGCCTAAGACTTCTAATTTTAGATTTTAGGACAAAGTGTTGGACCTGTCTTTTCTTTTCCGTTTCTGAATTGATGTGATCAGCTAGCGAACGTATTCAAAACCCTCTTTTTTTCCCAGTTCCGAATTGATGTGATCAGCTAGCTAACGTATTCAAAACACTGGAAGAAACTAGCAAAGTCAATGGCCATTAATTTCAACCATGGAGATAGATGTTTGTCATCGGACTTATTAGTGGTTGGAGCTCAAGCGCTAATATCATAAATTTAGAAAACATAAGTTAAAAGATCACCAATTTTCAGTGATTATATATGACATATGTTTATTGATAATTTTTGATAATTAAGGTATGATTATGGTTTGCGTATCCATTTAGCATCACTAGAAGTCTTATTCTGAATTTAATTATTAATTGTCCTCGACGTTAAATATGGACCACACCCTAACTCTATGTTTGTGTTAGAATATGAAAAAAATAATAATATTATTCTTATCAACTATCTATATAAACTTACTCATATATACAAATTGATATCTCATAATTTGATTAAAATGATGAGTTTTAAATTTTAATTATATTAATTAATTTAAATGATGTATATAAACTTACTTATATATATACAAACTGATATCGCATGATTTGATTAAAATGATAAATTTTAAATTTTAATTATATTAATTAATTTAGATGACATGACTGTCATTCAATAATATCATATCACCACTAAAAAAATGAGAGAGAGAATATATTCCTTTAATACAGTGAACCACTTTTAGATTGGAAGGATTAAAAACTATGTTAAGTCTACGCTTTAGATGATCAGAAAGCATTAACGAAGGGTCAAAGTCTCCCACCTAGCATAGATTATGGCGTTATAAAAATCTTATTATTACGTCACATTGACAATAATGCATTGAAACGAATTTCAATTTGGATTTTACAAAAATGTTAAGGATATGCCCAAATCAAATCTAAATTACACAATTGTCAAAGTCATTCCATCGTTTAAGTATTGACACGAATATTAAATGAGTCGTATTATTATTACCCTAAATTTCATTAATTTATACCCTGATAGGACATAAATATGACTTGTAAACACGAATTCTCACCCCTAATAACAACCATGAGTGTGGGCAATTTCATTAATCTGTATTGAAATTTCACCGCGATGTAGAGAATTCAATGTAAAACACTTGAGATGATAAATGACTGTTTTTAATTATTAATTTCTCAATTATGCCTTCCTGGAAGATAGAGGACGGATCCAAAGCCTCTTTCCAAACTAAACGCCATTGGTCGGAGTGTGGGCAAAAGACTAAAAACAAAACTCACTGACCCTTGGTCAATTTTTTTAAGGGGATCGATCAATAAGACAAGTCATGGACTTCTAGTCAACGTAATCGGTGTATAATATTGTTCTACAATGGGGACCACTAAATCAGCCGGCTTATCGGACTTTCTATTAATTTGCTTTATCGATGGAGACTAGATATGGCAATCCATTATATCATATACCCACTATCAACGGAGAGCGAAAACTCTTGTGCTAATTGCCTAATCTGTGTGAAATTATTATGGGCGGCTAAATCAAGCATACAAGTGTGACCAACTAGAATGTCGGCTACCTTTTCACGGATTACATTTCTTTATTTCTGATGCAGTAGGCATAGCATACCAAAAGTCTAAATTGATAGCATGTAGAGACCTCCTATATATAAGCTGCAATACAGATCTTAGTAGACCGGATGTGAGACTTTTGTTTCTGTTTCATTTTCTTGATAGTGTCGTTGATTGTATACAAGGGACGTAGATCAATCTCTTGTTGAAAAGGAGTTCGTGTACAGTTACAGATTTGCTATATATACATTTAGAATACTTGATCATTGTTATTATATGCATTAAGTAATATTGCTAAATTCTCTAGAAGACTTTAATCAGGGCATCAATGGAGTATCTTTGCGCAGACTATTAACCAGTCGTAGAATAAGGAAGACTCGTCACATTTTCCAGCACAAGTTGAGGGCAATAAATTTCCCCAAAAAAAAAACAATAAAATACGGACGAGATACTGACCCACTAACTAGCATTAACCTATAAATATACTGCTCCCTCCTTGTTTCAATTCAATGAATTCCAGCTTACACAATAATCATGGCAAGCGCCAAAGCCTCTATCCAATTTCTTTTAATTGTTGCTATACTGTCCTCTGGGTTACTCTGTCTTCAAACTGTTAGACTTGGTTCCTGTACTGGCGTTCAAAATGTTCCTTGCATGGAACTTGAGAGAAAAGCTCTTCTCAACTTCAAAGGAAGTCTCATAGATACTTCACTTCGTCTGTCTTCCTGGGTTGGCAAAGACTGCTGTAGATGGGATGGTGTGAAGTGTAGCAACGAGAATGGACGTGTCACTATGCTCAATCTTCGGAACGAGTACTTGAGCCCTGATGGTGATGGATCTGCATATGCGTTAGGGGGTGAGATAAGTTCTTCTTTGCTGGATTTGAAGCATTTGACATACTTAGACCTGAGCATGAATAATTTTGGAGGGATAGCAATCCCAAAATTCCTTGGATCACTTAAAACATTGAGATATCTCAATCTTTCGGGTGCATCCTTTGGTGGAAATATTCCTTCAGCCCTAGGAAACCTTTCAAGCTTGCGATATCTTGATCTTAACAGTTACACTGTTGAATCAAATGAGAATGAGCTGAAGTGGTTATCCGATCTTTCTTCTTTGAGACACCTAAATTTGGGAGGCATTGATCTTAGCAAGGCTAAAAGTTATTGGCTTCAAGCTCTGAACATGCTTCCATCACTTTCAGAATTGCACCTATCAGCTTGTGGACTTACCACTCTTCCACTGTCTCTTCCAATCGTGAATCTTACATCTCTTTCAGTACTTGATCTCTCCAATAATGGATTCGACACCTCAATACCTCCCTGGCTTTTCAACTTGAGTGCTCTTGTTTATGTTGATCTCAGCTCTAACCAGTTGGAGGGTGGAGTTCCTGGTGAGTTTGCGGACTTAAATTATATTCAACACATTGATTTGTCTGAGAATTCATTTATCAGTGGCAAGTTAACAAAAAAACTAGGTAAGCTCTGCAATTTGCGTGTGCTTGATCTGTCTTTCAACAAAATTAGTGGTGAGATGAAAGAATTCACTGATGCTCTGTCAAAATGCACTAACTATAGCTTAGAGTATTTACATTTGGGGTACAATGACCTGGGTGGGTTTATTCCAGAATCATTAGGACAATTGAGGAACTTGAAATATCTGCTACTCCATAAAAACCCATTTTCAGGTTCAATTCCAGAATCCATTGGAAATTTGTCATCCTTAAAAGAATTCTACCTGTCTGAAAATGGGATGAAAGGACCCATTCCAGAAAGTCTAGGGCAACTCTCATCATTGGTTATATTGGATATAAAAGGTAATCAATGGGAGGGTGTCATAACAGAAGCTCATTTTTCTAATCTGACAAACCTGAAGGAGTTGTCAATTGTTCAGACATTTAGTAACATCACCTTAGTTTTGAATGTGAGTTCTGAGTGGATTCCTCCTTTCAAACTCAGATACCTCAACCTCAAATCATGTCAAGTAGGTCCGAAATTTCCTTTGTGGCTTAGAAATCAAAACGAACTGACAAATGTGGCTGTTTGGCATGCCAACATTTCAGACGTTGTTCCAAAGTGGTTTTGGAAGTTAGATTTGTTGCTGGATGTGTTGGACTTTAGCTATAATCAGTTGAGCGGTACAGTGCCAAACACAATAAGATTCAATCCTGACGCTATAGTTTTCTTGAACTATAACCGCTTTACAGGCCCTTTGCCACTATTTTCATCAAATGTAAGTTCTTACCATTTGGATAATAACTTTTTTTCTGGACCAATTCCTGAAGACTTCGGTGAAAAAATGCCCATGTTGGGAGATTTAGACATCTCCTTTAACTCCCTAAATGGTTCCATACCCTTGTCATTTGGGAAACTAAGTAATTTATTGACTCTTGTTCTCTCTAATAATCAGTTAACTGGAAAAATTCCGGATTTCTGGAATGACATACCGGCTCCATATGTTGTAGACATGTCAAACAACAGTTTAACTGGTGAGATACCCAATTCATTGGGTTCTATTTCACTTCAATTCTTAAAGCTGAGCAGTAACCAGTTATCTGGGGGAATCCCTTCTGCCTTGCAAAACTGCACAGAAATGAAAACTCTTGATCTTGGAGACAATAAGCTTTCAGGTAGAATTCCGGCATGGATAGGAGAAAAGTTGCCATCTCTGTTCATTTTAAGTCTACGATCAAACTTGCTTTACGGAAATATTCCCTCACGGTTATGCAACCTCTCTTCTCTTCATATATTGGACCTTGCACACAATAACTTTTCAGGATCAATTCCCGCTTGTGTGGGGAATTTCAGCGGCATGACACTTGATCTTAAAGATATACGATATGAAGGGCAGTTGTTCGTAGCAACCAAAGGAAGTGAATTCCTCTATGGAACTTATCTCTATCTTGTTAATAGCATTGACCTCTCTAACAATAAACTATCTGGGGAGGTGCCTGATATAAGAAATCTTTCAAGACTAGGCACCTTGAACTTGTCTATGAACCATTTGACAGGAAGAATACCAGAGAGCATTGGAAGCTTACAACAGTTGGAAACTCTAGACCTCTCCAGCAATCAACTTGCAGGCACAATTCCACCTAGCTTGACTTCTTGCACGTTTTTGGCCCACTTGAATGTATCATACAATAATCTCTCTGGACCAATTCCATCAGCCAACCAATTCCAGACCCTAATTGATCCATCCATTTATGAGGGCAATCCTGCACTTTGTGGATTTCCAGTATCCAACAAGTGCAACGAAGACAAGGAAACATCTGAGTCTCCCAATGGAGAAAGGAAAGACGATGAAGACGAAGACAAGGTGGAAAAGCTGTTGTTTTATAGCACCATAGCACTGGGATTTGTCGTTGGATTTTGGGGAGTTTGTGGATCATTGATAATAAAGAAGTCCTGGAGGCTTGCCTACTTTAAATATGTGGATTACACGAAAGATAAGCTGATCTTGGCTGTCTCATTAAGATTAGCAAGCCTCTCGAGACCCAAGGAAATGGAAAGAAATCGCTGATGCTTATTGTGAAGATACATGTCTCCGGCACGACCATGTTTGTCTATTTGCAGTTTGTCTATCTCTTTCAATGTTTTACGATGTTGTTGTATAAACTTAAGGATTGGTAATTTAATTCCTTCCACTGCAATGTAATAAAACATACACAACAAAATTTGTTTTAATTCAAATAATTGCCACTCAAAATGGACATAGATAATACAAATACAAAGAAGTGGCAGCATGGCACTTACATGACCCCCCCACCAAATTCATACACATTTTTATGTATCTAGCATCAATACCTATCTTTTAATTAATTTTGTACCGTTGCGAGTAATGAGTTGCTAGATTTCGGCCTGGATATAGTGACGGCCTAGGCCATGGCACTAGCTCAGCTGAAGACAGGATCATCTACAGGGGCATAAGATGGGAGAGCCGAGAGCTGCCTCATATACCCCTATAGGTATGGCTGGTTGTAGTGTAGTGGTGAAGTCAGCTTCATTAGCCATCAATCGGGTTAAGCCATTCAGGGCTCGATCAAGCAACATGATGTTTTTCGCCGAATTGATAATGATTTGACGTTCACGTTGTTGTTCAATTGGAGCCTTGACATCCATTTGTTCAAGTCGGCGCATGATATATACGCATGGCTCGAAAGTGTCAAAAGCAAATCCTAGGCCTCACAGCTTGACCTCTCAGAAACTTGAAATATATACTTCGTGAAATTTGTTTCCAGATATTAGATGCCCCTACCAAAACTCACCCCACCCAACCGCTAGGGCGGCCAATTAGTATATTTTCATACAAGTAGACGAATGTAAAACAGCGTCAAAATTCATCTCTTTGCAATAAGAAAACCATCAGCTGAAATTATTCACATCAACCTCAAGCAGCTTTTTCTTACAATTTTATTAAGGGCAAAATGACGAACTGATGGCTTCGTATTGTTTTTTCCATCAAGATACAAGTAAACAATGCATGAAACATGAGCGTAACAGTGTAAGGGAAACCATATCTCATTCATTACTGAAGATTCTTGCAGTAATGCTAATACAAACTAATAAGAAGAAATTTGGAGCTTAAACAGTATCAGATTATATTATGCAAACAATTGGTCTGCCTTTGCATTTCAAACTATTAATTTTATGATACTAGGGAAATCATCCCATTTGATTGTGGGTAATAATCTCTACTTTTCTACCATCACAGTCAATCATCGGTACCAAAGTAACGATCACCGAACTCACCCATACCAGGTATGACACGGAATTCTTCATTCAATGCAACATCAATTTCGGAAGTGACAATTTTCAATGATGGAAACCTTTTACAAACACAATGGATTCCCTCCGGAGCCTGAGTTAAATCATAAGATCAGTGCATGAAAAATAATACATATTTAAGTATGTATGACAACTAGCAATAACAATACTCACAGATATTAGATTCAGGAATATAATGTGGGATTCTGGAACTCCCTTCTGTATGAGTAGTTCAATAGCTTGATTAGCAGAGTTCCCTGCAAGGATAACCATCAGGGTTGGTTTTCAATCATCAGAATGCAGGAATAGTGTCAATCATGCAATGTTGCTCACTTGTTAAAATCAGTCAGCACATCGCTTTACCAGAAAAATCAATAGATTACTTCAAACTCCCACTCGTACTTTAGATCCAGAAAAATTTAGATTTCAATAATCAGCAGAATCAATAGCTTGTTGCCTAATCATCTTTTATTGAATTATCCTATTTCACTATGATAGATTCCAAGAAGCACAAGCTTGAATTGATAATACAATAATGTTTTTGCAAAGAAAAAGGCAGCTATATTCTGGTCTTCTGAAATAAAAAAGATTAGTCCCTCCAGTTATTTTCAAGATATTTTTATTTTGTTACCATCTGGAAAGAAAAAAAAAAACCTCTGTTGTATTTCCTTGTTCTCTCTATAGACTACTTTCTTTAGGAGATGGACCTTTTAACAAAAGAAGAAAACTTAGAAAATAAACTAAGGAAACAATGATGGAACCTAAAGGAATAAGAAAGGTTACCAGTGGCAAGAACAGGGTCTAGAAGCAGGACATGCCGTTCCGAAATATCCTTGGGAAGCTTCTCATATATAAGCTGATTATTTTGGACACACAAAATTCATAATCAACATTATTTTTATATTACCCAATTGTAATGAAGAAGGCAATTTCCCTAGCTCCATCTAGTATTTTCTTGTATAAAATAAAAGTATGTTATTTTTACCTGTTTGCCATTGTCTCCATCACGGTGAATGAGAATTTTTCCAATTTTAATTCCTTTGCAACATGCACGCAAAGCATTTTCCATGCTTTCACCACTGTAAAATAACAAGAAGAAAGTGAATGTATCAAGATAAAGCAAGTCACAAAAATGTAACACAGCAGGAAGCTCCCCCTATTAAGGCCCGTGCCAAGCTTCCAGAATCACATGCTGAAGTTCAGAATCTGAGGCTCATCATAGCCATACAGTACTAGATGAAAATTGACACCAGAACTCACAATTCAAGTATATTCCGTACAAATAGAACTAACTGAATAAAAAACTCAGCACTCACCTTCGAACAATGGAGACTCCACACAGTTTCTTGCAAAAATCAACTCCGGTGTACACTGATGCTGAAATAGAATAAAAGACAATTTCCAAAATGTTATGAAATGTGCACACACAAATGGCAAGAGTTAAAGAGATGTGTGAGAGGTTGTATAATGAATCTTTCATGATATCTAACAAAACTTCAATCAAAGATTGAAGGATGACAACATAATTAACGAGGTTTAATAACTTAAGATGTGAATCAATAGAGACAATGTTGAGTGAAGTGTAGGGAAAGTTGAATGAAGGGACAGAGGACAAGAGGGGAGGAGGGAGAGACTTAAAGGCTTAAAAATGAACCAAACACTTTCAACCCAATAGTAGAGAAACACATTCACGAAGATCACGCATACCTGCAGATTGGAGAGTAAGGGGAAAGAAAGCTCTAAAGGTTAAAATTCAACTCAAGCACTCTCAAGCAAATAGTAGAGACATGCAAACTCACAAAGTTGAAAATTTTTTCTGGAATGGGGAAGGAAAGCATTACTTGTTATATCCTTAGTACTTTCCCTCTTATATTTAGAATCTCCCATTATAATAAAAATAAAAAGGAGGATGATAGCTCTCTGATCACCTCACACACCTCCTTGAATGGATAGCTAGTTTGGATGTATTGATTGTGAATTATGCTGGAATTTATGCTATGGAAATTCTGTGAGTAGAAAAAAGATTTGATGATAGATTGATAGGAGGCAGGATATTCGAGAGTCCTGCCTAATCTCTCCTTAGAGATAGAATCTCTACAAAACTTTCATTCACAATTTTCATACTCTCTTCCTCTCTCGGCCCTCCCTTATATCCTCTAACTAACTAGCACAACTCCCTAAAAAAATAACTAACTCTACTGCCCAGCTCCAGCTCATAACAGAAAAATAACAGAAAAATAAACATTTCTTCCAATTCTACCCTCCTCTCTCTTTATTCAGATGGCGTCTAACATACGTAAACCTGACTGGAGGTCTATCAATACCCTCTGCCCAAGCATTCACCTTGTCCTCAAGGTGAAACTCTGGAAACTGCTGCTTAAGCAAGTTAAACTGTTCCCAAGTGGCTTCAAATTCCGCAAGACCTTTCCACTTGACAATTACTTCCGTAACTACCCCAGATTCCTCTGTCCTTTGGCGTACATCCAGCACCTTCTCTGGTTCAGCGACTAACTCCATGGTAGAGCTAATCTGAGAAGGAAGCAAAGGTGAGGCTGGAGTGTTTCCTATCAGTTTTTTTAGTTGGGACACATGAAAGACTGGATGCACAGCTGAACCAGCCGGCAATTTTAATCTGTAAGCCACTTGTCCAACCTTGTCTTCTACTGGAAAAGGGCCATAATATCTAGGGCTCAACTTCTCATTTCTCTTGCGAGCCAGAGATTGCTGTCTATATGGCTGAAGTCGGAGATAGACCAGATCTCTTATTTGAAATTGTACCTCGCGACGTTTCTTATCTGCTATCAGTTTCATTTTGTCTTGGGCTGTCAGCAAATTCTGTTTTAGTTCATCAATTATAGCATCCCTTTCCTGAAGTAATTGATCAACCATTGAAACATTCGTAGAGTGCTGTCCATAACGAACCAGTGGGGGGGGGTTCTCGTCCATACAGAATCTTGAAAGGTGAGGTCTTGGCTGAAGCGTGGTAAGTGGTGTTGTACCAGTACTTCGCCCAAGAAAGCCATTGTGCCCACTGTTTGGGTTTGCCACCAATAAAACACCGCAAATAGGCTTCAAGACAGCGGTTTACCACCTCCAATTGGCCATCGGTTTGCGGGTGGTAGGCTGTACTACGTTTCAATTGAGTACCCTGCATTTTGAATAATTCAGTCCAAAATAGACTGAGGAAAATACGGTCCCTATCAGTGATGATGGAGCGTGGAATACCATGGAGTCTAACCACTTCCTTAACAAAAACTGCTGCCACCACTTAAGCATTAAAAGGATGTTTAAGGGGCAGAAAATGAGCGTACTTACTCAACTTGTCAACCACTACCAAAATAGCATCATACCCTTCCGATCTAGGCAACCCTTCAATGAAATCCATAGAAATATCTTCCCAAACTTGACTGGGAATAGGTAGAGGCTGAAGTAATCCGGCTGGTGACAGCGCCAAGTACTTGTTTTGCTGGCAAATGGTACAAGATTCTACATAGACCTTAATTTCCTTCTTCATTCCAGGCCAGAAAAATTCATTAGAAATTCATTGAGTGGTCCTAAGCAATCCGGAGTGACCTCCAATAGGACTGTCATGGAATTCTTTCAACAGCTTAGGAATTAGCTTAGACTTCCTGGTCAGTACTATTCTGCCCTTATATAAAAGCTTCCCTTGAACCATCGCATATCCCTCTGGATTAGCTTTTCCTGCTGTAATGTCATCTTTCAGCTTCTTCATCTCAACATCATCTTCTAATTCCTTTCCCACCAGGTCATAATCAAAAGAAGGAGAAATAGATAGAGCTGTGAATTCCGGATGTCTAGATAAGGCATCTGCTGCCCTGTTCTCTAAACCCGGTTTGTATTGAATTTCAAAGTCAAACCCCATTAATTTGGCTAACCATTTCTGATGCTCCCCACTTATCAACCTCTGCTCCAGGAGATATTTCAGGCTTTTCTGGTCAGTTCTAACCACAAATTTCCTGCCAAGAAGGTAAGGTCGCCATTTCTTAACCGCCATGACTATGGCAATCAACTCCATCTCATAAACTGACTTTAACCTTTGGGTTTGAGGAAGCATATGGCTGTAATAAGCCACTGGTCTGCTTCCCTGCATTAACACAGCACCAATTCCCATACCAGAAGCATCAGTATCAATAATGAAGGGTTGGGAGAAATCGGGTAATGCCAAAACTGGTACTGTAGTCATGGCTGTTTTTAATCTATTAAAGGCTTCAATAGCTTTATCATCCCATTTGAAAGCATCCTTCTTAAGCTGTTCAGTTAGAGGAGAGGCCAACATACCATAACCAGCCACAAATTTTCTGTAGTATCCTGTCAGTCCAAGAAATCCTCTTAATTCCTTCAGATTCTTTGGAACAGGCCACTGCATTATTGCTGCAATCTTAGAACTGTCCACAGCCACTCCCTCAGCAGAAATTATGTGCCCCAAATACTCTAAGCTGTCTTGAGCAAATAGACACTTCTTCTTATTAGCATACAGTTGCTGATCCAGGAGTGTTTTCAGCACAATTGTTAGATGCTGTAAATGTTCTTCCACACTCCTACTATACACTAATATATCATCAAAGAAGACGAGAACAAATCGCCTCAAATGTTTTCTAAATATTTCATTCATCAACGCCTGAAAAGTTGAGGGGGCATTTGTGAGGCCGAAAGGCATTACCAGGAATTCATAGTGCCCATCATGAGTCCGGAAAGCAGTTTTGTGTACATCCTCAGACCTGACCCGTATTTGATGGTAACCTGATTTGAGATCCAATTTGGAGAAAATACAAGCGCCATGTAATTCATCCAAGAGTTCATCAATTACCGGAATTAGGTACTTGTTTGGAATTGTGGCCTGATTTAGAGCTCGATAATCTACACAAAACCGCCAACTACCATCTTTCTTCTTCACCAATAAGACTGGATTGGAAAAAAGGCTACTACTTTCCCTAATTATACCAGCAGCCAGCATCTCACAGACCAGCCTCTCAATCTCTTCTTTTTGAATTTGCGGGTACCGATAGGGTTGTACATTAATGGGTTTGCCTTCATCCCTAAGAGTTATAGCATGTTCTCTACCCCTTACAGGAGGTAATCCTGGTGGCATCATGAACACTTCTTGGAACTCTAGGAGGATATCTTCCACTGTCTGAGGCATTGTCCCCAGAGTGGAATTCGGTACCAAAGAAAGGGTGCTTAATTCTAACAAAACTCCCTGTCCACCTGCCTGCACTGCCTTCATAAGACTCTTTAATTTCACTTGGGTCCTGCAGAGACTAGGATCCCCCCGGAGTATTACTGCAGCTCCATTTACTCTGAATTCCATGGTCAACTCCTTGCAATTGAATTTAATTTCTCCTAAGGTTTGAAGCCACATCATTCCCAGTACCATATCCGATCCCCCCAATTCCAGAGGAAGGAATTCCTCTCTCACCTCCACCCCCTGTATAGACAGAATCACCCCTTTACACACACCAGCCCCCTTTACTGGATCACCAATGCCTAGCAATACCCCATACTTCTCTGTATTATCTACCAGTAAACCCAATTTCTTAACCAAAGCTTGTAAAATAAAATTGTGAGTAGCTCCAGGATCGATAAGGACAATTACCTCTTCACCTCCGATCATTCCTTGTAGTTTAATGGTTTTGGGAGAAGTCAATCCAACCACCGAATTCATAGAGAGTTCCACCACTCCCTGGTCACCCACAACTTTCTCATTGTCTTCCCTTTCATGGCTGTCCTCCCTGTCTGGCGGAATTTCCTCCTCATCCTGAACCACCAGAACCTGAAATTCTCTAAATTTGCATCTGTGACCGGGTGAGAATTTCTCATCACACCTATAACAGAGTCCCTTTTCTCTTTTCTTCTGCAGTTCTGTATCTGTTAATCTTCTTAAATTACGCTCCTGGCTGGAATTTGCATAGTTTCGAACAGTAGGGATCATTGGGTTTGCAGGGCCTTGAGTTTTTATGTATTGAACTGGGTTCAATGTTCCTCCTCGTTCAGAATTGGAATTATTTCCAGATTTACTGTGTTTCAGGGCTAAATTCCTGTCTTCAACCCTTTGGGCCACTTCCATTATTCGGCCCAGCCCACTTGGTTGCAGAAGCCTTACCTCAGCCCTCACCTCTGGCTTCAACCCGTTGATAAATGTCCCTTCCAGTATCTCCTCCGGTGTGTTTTGGAGCGACGCCGCCATCGCCTCAAACTGCCGACGAAACTCCCTCACCGATCCCACCTGCTTCAGTGCTAAGAACTGTTCAAAATTGGTGCCCTCCTGCGTCGATCGGAATCGGTTCAATAGGAGCGCTTTCATTTCCAGCCAACTGTGAATCGGTTCAGAGAGAAGTAACGTTCAGCTCTGAAAGCCCATCCGTCCGGGTCGCGGCCATCGAACACCGGCATCTCCAGCCGTCGGGGCCATACCTCACTTCGTCGATCAAGGATCCGATGGCCTTCACCCCCCTCGCGTCCACCGTGGGTGCTTCTGTTCAAGTTGTCGTGAGTATGGGTGGCGGCGTTTGACGACTCCCCTGTTCTCGGCACGCCACGATCCAACTTCTCCAGAAGCATAGCCAGACTCTTCTCCAGGGTCGGAAGCCTTTGAAGGTCCGATTTGATTGAATCCATCTCCCTCTTAAGCTCCTCCTGCACCAACTCTATTTTTTCTTCTACCGAATCCAGCCTCAACGTGGCTGTGCTTTTTCCGGCCATTCCAGGTGCCGTTTTCTACCTCGCTCTGATACCAGAATGATAGCTCTCTGATCACCTCACACACCTCCTTGAATGGATAGCTAGTTTGGATGTATTGATTGTGAATTATGCTGGAATTTATGCTATGGAAATTCTGTGAGTAGAAAAAAGATTTGATGATAGATTGATAGGAGGCAGGATATTCGAGAGTCCTGCCTAATCTCTCCCTAGAGATAGAATCTCTACAAAACTTTCATTCACAATTTTCATACCCTCTTCCTCTCTCGGCCCTCCCTTATATCCTCTAACTAATTAGCACAACTCCCTAAAAAAATAACTAACTCTACTGCCCAGCTCCAGCTCATAACAGAAAAATAACAGAAAAATAAACATTTCTTCCAATTCTACCCTCCTCTCTCTTTATTCAGATGGCGTCTAACATACGTAAACCTGACTGGAGGTCTATCAGAGGAAGAACAGGACATTAGAGGTATAAGTACTTGATTAGAAATTCAGAAGAACAGGAGGTAAATAATAAGCATACAGAAGAAATGAAGCTCAACCTCACTATTCATTGCTCATTATGTACCTGTTGGCGTGACTACTTGCTTTTCAGTAAATGGCAAATGGCCAAGCCCATGCTCTACAACCTAAAAGTCAAAATCAAAAGAACAGCTCATATTTTCATCATATGAAACTTTTTCAGGTATCAAGGCGCAAAAAAAAAAAAAAAGAGA
The DNA here is from genome assembly GCA_013180625.2 of Boswellia sacra. Classification (NCBI taxonomy): domain Eukaryota; kingdom Viridiplantae; phylum Streptophyta; class Magnoliopsida; order Sapindales; family Burseraceae; genus Boswellia; species Boswellia sacra. The sequence goes on from SNVD02013892.1 coordinate 702,114, forward strand.
GGAACTGAAACTACAAAATGTCAGCTAGGCAGTGAGAAAAAAATTACCAGTCGAATAAGTCGATCTGAGTAAAACACAAAATCATGCTTTGATATATCTCGGTCGCGTATCAGTGTATGCATACCTCTTATCTGAAAAATAAAAGAAAATAAAAGGTCTCTGACATGAGAATAACCTAAAGAGATATCAAGCAAAAATCATTAGAGGATATAAATATCATATCAGATTGTGAATGTAGAGAGCTACTTTAAGGACAGAATTGTGATCATGATGTCACAGTGGAAATGCCTCTCTTTTACAAAGGCATATAATGCCATGTTTATGTTTTCCTACAAAATAAACCCAATAACATAATTAAAACAAAAGTAAAATTACAAACAAAGAAGAAATACCTGGAATGTTGACTGAATCACATAGACATTGGGATATATTTTGCAAAGGTCATGTTGACCAAGCTTTGTGTGGATATGTTGCACAATCAAATCAATGGCAACATGATTATCACCTCCTCGGGGTATGATCACATCAGCATACTTTTTTGATGGCAAAACAAAATCATCGAAGGCAGGTTTCACAAACTTGGCATACTGCAACAACATTGTAAAAAATATTGCAGAGTATATTATAGATCAAAAGACCACCAGAAGCTTAAACTATTAAAACAAGAGAAGCAAGCACATAACTTCCCACAATAGCAACATCAAAAATCTCTGTGCAAATTAGAACCCTCCGTGAGATACACAGACAGTGTTTTTTCTATTTTGTTGTGCAATGGACCATGTGTCACAGGGTCAGCTACCCGGGTGGCACAGCGGGAGGTTTTTCTACTTTCACGCAACTCCTTAGCAGCTTTCAGAAAAACAATATAATTATCCAAAACAACAATTTAAGAACTCATTTAGATGCTTAGAGCCCTCCTTTGTAACTATATCTGCCTATAAGGTCAAGCAGAATGACGAAAAGAAGGGAGGAGGAAGTTATTTCACTAAAGCTGTCTCTTCAAAATTGATTTCTTTAAGGTCTTTTTACTCAAGCAATAACACGAGGCCTCTGCTTTCAAGTTCCATCTAATAGAATCACCAAACTTCCCAATTAAACTGCACTATGTTATGAAGTATTCAAATCAAAGATATCAAATAAAATGCCTTGCCTGTTCAAGAACAGAGTTTACGTCCCTACCCCTCTCAACTGTGTCACGTCTTATTCTACGAGCAAGCCTCACATCAGCATCTACAACCAATAAATATCAATTTCAATTTAAGATGGTCGAACAACAGAACAACTGGGCAAGCAAATATCGGCAGAGAGAAATGCAACAAAAAAACATTGTGACCTGCACTTCTCTTGTTGGACTGTCAAAAGGAAACTCTCCAGGGATCCAACATCCTACTCCTTCCCCCAAAAACACAAACACAACATAAATTGAGAAAAACTAATCTTTCTTAACATTAACAATTTTTAGCAAATGGGTCCAATTACCCCTCAACTTCTATAATATGCACATCTATTATGTTAGCTCCATAATTTGTCAACAGTGATGGATCCATGGAATTTAAAAAAATAAAAAAAAGGATTTGAGATCTCTGAGCACAAGATAAGTTTCTCCTTCCAATATTTACTCTAAAGAGTAAATCTTTGAGTACATCCTTTTAGCATATCGAATTTGGAAAGTCACCAAAGAAACTAGGGACCAATAAATTACTGTCTCAGGCCATCCAACAGCTAAAACATAATGATTTTAATCAGGAGCAAATCGGCATTTGCAACAGCACTTAATTGGCCAATTAACAATCAAACCTCTTTAAAGATATATAAATTTCTCGATCAGTTCCATCAACCACTGGATTTCTTCAAAATATTAATTTCTTATTTCTCTTTATTTCTATACCTTCAATATTGCCCCAAATATAATTTTAATTGATTAGGAAAAAGAATATCCTTCAAGAACTATGTCCTAAAAAGTTTGGAACAAAAATTGAATACAAAATTGCAGAGTACCTCAACTATATTGTAAGGCCATAAACATCTTGGTAAAAAAGACACAATGAAGATGTTAAAAAAAGAAAAAAAAATTGATGACAATGGTATAAACAACTAAATTAAAGAAACCAAACCTGTGTCAACAAAGATCTTCATATTCATCAGGTTACGGACACGCTGATCATGGAAGACCAGAATTCCTTCTAGGATGATAACATCAGAAGCATTCACCTGATAAAATAATTAAGAAGAAATAGTTTTGGGCTCTGATATGATGATAATAAGATGACAGTACTATACTGAGTCAACATGTCACGTAAATACCTGGCGAAAACTATCTGAACAGCGACGATGGTTCTTAAAATCATAAATTGGGACATGGTAGGATTGCCCAGATTTCAGCTTCTTAATGCAATCTAGAAGCTGCTCCGTGTCAAAAGCATCTACAAGGGGGAGTGAAATATGATCAGACACACAGCAAGTAGAAATCGTTGTTCAAAGCAAAATGCTATCAGAAGCTTAATTACAACATGAACAGATGAAAAAATAACATAGGGAAAGCAAATTGAAGAATAAGACTCCAATTATAGATATCCATTACCAGGATGATCAAAATTATACTCGTGAACACGTTTTGATTCTTCAGGTGTTAAACCACGATAAAATGAATCCTACAGAATATCCACATGATATAAATCAAAATTTGAAAGCTCCGAGGAAAACAGACAAAGAAAGCAAATAAAAACAAACCTGATTGACAAGCACAACACGGTGGTCATGAAGTTGCTGGATTATCATGTCACAAACAGTGGTCTTACCCGAAGCTGTACCCCCCGAAACTCCTAGATAATCATAGTAGATAGTAGCAGGCAAATCAATAGTCAAACTAACTCATATAAGAAAAAGCGGTAGAATAACCATAAATCAACATTAAGCACAGAAATTGCAAAGCACAACAACAATGTCATGTCACAAATAGATATAGATCTCAAATTTATATTTAAAATGCCTATGCGTATTGGATAATTAACAAATAGGAGCAAGGAATTGATGTAAACATAGACACCAAAAGGTGAAATTTGGTATGGAAAACAAAGAAAACAGTTCCAACTCTCGAAGCAGAATCAGCAAAGAAACTAACAATACTTGCTTTTGGTATGATTGATCGAAAGTTAAAAGTTACTACGAAAATCAATAAAATCAAAAATCAGCTGGAAATTCTAAAAGTAAAAGTTTTAAAATGAAATCAAAGAGAGAGAGAGAGAGAGAGAGAGAGTGAGGCAATACCGATGACAAAAGGTTGTTTGGGAGCGTTAACATCGGAGGAAGGTGAAGATGAAGGTGAGGAAGGAGAAGCGGAAGAAGTAGGGCCGTCGATGCGTAGGCCGGAGAAGTGTGGCCCCGAAGCCTTCTCCATCACGTAGTCTATAGACGTGGTTTCTTCCGGCATCTTCTCTCTCTGTATGTGCACTCGAATAACCTCAACAATGAAAAAGAAAAGAAAACGGAAACACCACGCGAATAGTGTGGATTAAGACTCGACTCAAAGAAAGCTGTTGTTTTGTTAAGTGCCGTTTTCTGACCAGACCAGATTCCTCAATCGCCTACTCTACAGATTTCACTATTACCCCTTTTTTAATTTTAATTTAATTATTTCATTTTATTAATATTGTATTAATCACATTACTAATTTATAAATATTAATATTTATGTTTATTTATTTTTATGATTTTAGACTTTTAGTAATGTATTGTTTTTTTAGATATATATAAATCTGAAATTTAATTGTTTTTAAGTATTAAGATTATTATTATTTATAGGTATAATAATTTGAGATAAATTAGAGTCTATGTTGAGTCAAGATTAGGGGTGGCAATTTTTGACACGACCCGTGAACACGACACGAACACGACACGAATACGTTACACGATTAATAAATGGGTCGGGTTAGTGTTGAAGGTGTTCAACACGCCAACCCGTTTAATGACACGAATAGTTAAATATATTTTGTACATTCTTAATATGTTAATTCATTCAATGATATAAATTATTACCTACTTACAATATATATATTATAAAACTGAAATTTTTATACTATAAATAAATTAATTTGTAAAATAATAAATTATGATAATTTTAATAATATTTTATACTAACAATGGTTTATATTTTAAAAATAATTTTAATTGATTTAAATATAGAGAATATAATATATTATATATAACTAAGTTAAATAATTAAGTAAATTATGCGAATTAAATATGACACGATTACGACACGTGGGTAACACGTTTAATAATTGGATGGGTTTGGGTTTTATGTTTTGACACGAATAATTAAATGGGTCGACACGACACGACACGATTGCCACCCCTAGTCAAGATTAGTATAAGAGGAAATAGAATGATTTTGATTGGCATCAATCCTATTCTCGATTTGCAATTTGCATATTGAGATGAGTGGTTTATATTATATTTGTAATATTATGTTGCCAGGGAAGGAGAATAAGGATTTGGAATATGCTACATTGAGGGTTCACTTTTCTCATTCATGTTATGTTGTTGTCGCCTTTGTGTTGGAATAAAGACAATATAATAATCACTTTTTAAGAAAGAATATTTTTATTTTTTACTTCCTACATATATGAAAAATATGATATTAAATAAGGTTGGGTTAGGTGTGTGCTCGTGAGACTGATCCACTTTCTTTCAATGGCGGCCGGTTTGTGACATTGGTTCCGTTGCCCTTTTCGGCTGCTTTAATCCAAAACGTGTGAAATTTGAATAAATTATTGGCAAACCATTTGCTGGGCAACGAGTCTTCAAGCACCATACCATACTATCACCATGTGTGACATAATTAAAAATTAAGGATAATTAATTTCTATGATTTAATGGTAATTGTAGATAACTAAGGATCTCGTCGAGTCACAGGATTGCTACTCTAATATTTAATATTATTACATGAGCATAAAAAAGTATGCTTAATGTTATTATAATGGTTTGGAATCTCTAACTTTTGATTTGACTAAAAATTAATGGATTAGTCTAAATGATTAATTGATAAGGGTTGGTTTCCGTTACTTTAGATTGAATCAAAATATTCTTAAAAGCAAGCAAGAAGCATAGGCACTCCGATGCCAATATTATTATAACCATATAATATAACAAGGAATACTAATTCTACAATCAAATAACTAAGAAACAACTTCAACAACGAATAATTGAATATATATAATGTAACCCCTCGCATATCCCAACAAAATTATATTAATTTCTATGCTTATTAAAGCATATCAACCAAAGTGATGGTCAGTGAAGCAACAAGCATGATGAAGGAAGCAAAGGGACGGATACTAATAGCCGCAGAATTTGATGAACCAGTCCATGGTGAAGAGGAAGAGGATGATGGGGTTGAAGGGGCGTTGCCAGAAACAACGGTAACCTTGACCTTCATGCCCTGGTCACAATGGCCTAATGTGCCACAAGCGAAGTAACGAGTGCCAGGCTTGTCCAATTTCACTACATCATTTCCACTGTTCATGGAGTCTAGTGCTGTTCCCAGGTCGCAGTTCTTGTAGGCACTCTCACTCGCTAGTTCAACCACGCTGTGGAGCCCTGATGTGTACTTGAACACTGTTCACATATATACAATTTTAATTAAGAGTTTTCCAGCTAATTGTTAATTCATACAATAATTTTGTTTAATGAATTATGTATATATGTGGAAGAAAAGAGGATTACATACATACCAAGCTGATCGCCAATCTTAAATGTTTGAGCAGAAGCCCATGAATTGTAATCTGCAGATTCAACCCAACCTTGGCTACCCCCAACCGCATGTTGTGCTGCCGAGGCTTCTTTAGTGAACAATGCACCAACGAGCAACACCAGCAAAACTCTGCACATTCTCTCCATTTTCTTAATGGCTCATAATTGGAATGAGCTTCTCTTCAGCTTAAATAGAGAGTGAAAAACCCAATAGATTCTATCACTAACTTATAGCTAGTTCTTTCTGTTTTTGAATTATAATTTAAACAATTTTGATGACTTATAATGTACTGTTTCCCAATAAAAAAGGCTAATTTACCATATTGCCCCGGAAGGACATTTTGCCAAAATTCCTTCCATCCTAGTAAACATGCATGCTTATTTCATCTAAAATTTATACTAAATAAATACAGTAATGACGTGATACATTTATAAAAAAAAGTAGGAATGATGTGATATCATTCATCATTAAAAAAAAAAAACATATGTACTTATTTTTTATTAAACCATGAATGATAATTAAGTGTTAATGGAATTGTGTATCTATTTGTGTAATTGTGAAACATGGTATGGGCATTTTGAGAAAGTGAAAGTATTGTTGTGTTGAGTATATGGATTGCCCACAAAGCAAAACCCATTTAAGAGTCGGTGAACTAAGCTTGGCTTTGAAACAAAGGCATCATTGTGATCATTTTCAGTTCAGATGGGGGATACCTTGATGGAACGTTCATAAATTTTAAATGGGGATTCACAATCAGATTCAGAAGACAACTTCCACAAGTAAAGATATAGTTGGGGTTGAGCTGTCCGTGGGATCATCTCATCATCATTTGGTTAATTTGTGTTTGGATCATCTATAAATACACGTCAGTTTTAATAAAGAAAACGACAGAGTTTAATGAGGTAAATAGTCTCTTAACTTGCAATTAGTAATAATTATTAGAATTTTTTTTTTTTGACTTTGAGATGAATAGTCTCTTAAGAATACTCTTAACCACAGCTCATTTATTAGTTATGTGTATGCGAAGAGATTTTTGAGAAGTCAATTAATTTTGCAGTTAAGGTAATTGATAGGTAGAAATTAAACGCCAACGCATATGGGATCCAGAATGACGTAACATTATACTTTCATTGCATTTATAAAAGCAGTTTAACATGCATGAGAATACAATCATAACAACTAGAAGTAATTAATAACTCATTAATTAATCCTATAATAATATGTTTGTTACAATAATTAATCTCTTAGTTGGAATATTCCACTCAAACTAAATTAGAAATCACTCAACCAAAAAAATCTATATATTAATACATCTGATAATTAAAAATATGCCGAATAAGAGACAATACATATAAAATTCATCATCAGTAGCTGCCTCTCCATATCCACTAAGGCTGGGCTTTAAAGAATGATATAACCTGATTGTACACTCTATCCTTGGCATTTACAGCCATTATGAAATCCATATGCCCATAATCTTCAACGAAATGAACCTGAAGCTTGTCTGCATCATGAGTTTTGTTAAGAATATCAATCAAATGCTCGACATCTTCAACAACAGAAAGCCCATCAACTCCTCCATAGCTCAAAAGGAGAGGATGGTCACGGGGAATGTTGGAGATATTATAAACAGGCGGTTTGGCTGCCTTATAAGTCATCATATTGTAGAAAAATGACCCATCGTATTTTGCAATCACCTTATCTCGAATAACTGCACGCAATTTTTCTTATTAGTGCTAGTCATTAAATATAGTTAATGACAAGTTTATTAATATAATTAAAGAAAGACTTACTCTGAGCCATGTGCACTAGATTTTTTATTGATGTTGATTGAGGCTCATTTCTCAGGGCAAGATCGACGGTGGAAGCATTGAGACAACAATTTTTGCCAGTAAGTACTGTTACATAGTCATAGCAGTTAACTCCAGGAGTAGCGCAAACCGACCTCAGAAACATCTCTGTCGCTTTCCTACATATTATATATATGATGGGACAACAGCACCATTAATTACTGATAACTTTTAACGAACATTTCAAGTTGGAACAATTTTGTATGTTTATTATTCTAAACTTAATTGGTCTCAACTATCGAACAAGGTTCACAATGATATATAGGCTTACCCTTTTAGATTGAACTCTGCCAAACCAATTAGGCTGCCAAGCTGTGTGTTGGAAAATTTAGCCAAAAAATATTAGTCCAATTTATTAGAAATGACACTATATATATATATATATATATATATATATATTGAAAAATGTAATAGTAATGAAAAAACTACCCACAGACCTCTCCAAGGAAAGTTTTGGCAGCAGCATCAACAAGAATAGTTTTAAGGTGGCTCATGTAAGCAATTGGACTTAGCAAGACTGTTGATTTCACCTTGTCCACCACTAGTCTTTGGGAGAGAGATACCAAAGCTGTAAGAGTTCCCTGTCAAATTAGCACGCATGGTTATACATCCACGCATATTTCAGTCAAGATTTGTATATCCAATAATCGACTCTTTATATTTGTGTTTAATTCTCTTAATTAATGACATCTGATCAATGTTAAAGTCAACTTTTACTCCAAACAAAACTATATGTTATATGATGATTTAATCTCTCAAAATTTTCTAAAGGTACGTATAGGTATTATATTTGTATGGTGCATGGATGCTTAATTGCTCACCAAAGAATGGCCAACGTAATTAACTTTCTGCCCCGTTTGGTTATACACAAATTCAACAAAAGCTGGTAAATCATAAGCAGCTAGTTCATCCCATGACCAGTTCCAAAACTCCTGCCAGATGTACGTACATGTAACAAAATTAAATCAGAGAAGACAGCACTTAAATTCATTTAAGAATTTGACTTAAATTCATTTAGCAGCAAATAATTAACGCTGGATGTGTAAATGAACTATAAGCTCTTATCGATATATATTGAACAACCCGTACATATACAGAAGTCTAAGTTAATACATTGGAGAGATCAAAACAAGAAACTAATTATTATATACTTATGATTACTGGGTTCGATCCACGTGAGACATTTTAGGTTTTGACAATTAAATATATGATTTCTGATGAGCGTGAAAATAGCATAAATTAATTTTGCAGATGAAATTCGAAAGATAAAGTAAGACCAAAAAAAAAAAAGAAAAAGATATAAGGAATATGAACCTTTTGGCTGGGATTAAGAGTGGTATGCTGTCGGCAAAATCTGGTTCCTCTAGTATTAGTAATCCACACGTCAAAGCCATTATCAGCTAAAATAAATGGTAGATTTTGTTCTGGTTGATTTATAAGCCATGACATTCCATCCTGCACTCATAACAAATTAGCGAATCCTCTTTCTTTATAGTCACAATTGATGATAAACAAGTTTTTGGCACATATATATTTGATGCAGTTTTATTGGGATTTAGTATATATGCATGTTACCATATGCTAGCTATGATATGATTAGTAATTTACTTACCATCATGAGCCCATGCTGTAACAAGACCGGCTGCTTCTTAACATCACCACTGGCAACACGTCCTTCCGGAATTCTTTGCATATTAAGTATATACCCATCTTTGGTTGTCACCTGAAACGACAGACACATATATGCGCACAAAAACTTAATTAATTATATGATCATGCCCATTAACTAATAATTATTATAGAATTTACGTTCTCAATTAACTAATTAATTCTATAATTAATACAATCAAGCCTTAATTTCAATTTTCAATTGCATGTAGAATACGTGCATGCATGGGCTCTTACATAAGTCTCCTGGCATTTGTAGCCTTGTTCAATCACCCAAGAATCGCATAGACCAGTCCCTTGAGAAGTACTCATCATCTCCACAGGAGCACTGCTTGGGCTAATTGAACCACGGCTGGAGCCATGCCCATTTGCTTGATGGGGCTGGACTGATGAGGCAACTACAACTACAACACAAAAGCTCAATAAGTCACGGAGAGCCATGTCAACTTGCCTTCAATTCCTTTCCTTATTGGTTGCGAAGATATTGCAGCGAAACGTGATTTATATATTAGAAGAAGTAAAGACCAAACAGAGTGGCGAAACGAAATAACGTTTTAATTTTGTGATTCTTAATTGACTCGCAAGATTTATGAGCTCAAATTGGGTATCTTAGGTTAGAGTTCGGTAATTAATTGTATTAATTTAAGATCGCAGTAGCTTTTTTCTTCTTAATTTTAGTCAACAAACTATAGTTATGCAAAAAGGTCATAATAATGTAATTAATTTAAGTTTTATGTTACTAAGAACGTTATGAATTGATAACTAACATATGCATAACATAACAATTAAGTATCATATTTTCATATCTCATTTAACATGTCATCATAATTCTCACCAATTCAATAAATTAATTTTTGAAAATTTATGTCTCTTTTCATAGCTTTATGATACATCATTTTGTATATAAAGCTTATAGGTTTAGTATATTTGATATATAAAATGTTTTATAGATTTTCAAACTTAACAAATAATTAATTTGTTAATTCGAGCATTAAAGAAAAAGTTTGCCAAGTTCGATGGGGGAAGAAGTTGGACAACTCTTACAAAGTTTAGGCTGTGTTCTTTTATGTTTTCAATCCACCATTTTCCGTTTCTAAACTAATAGAATTCGGGGATACTTGTGCTTTTATGTTTCTAAATTTCATTTTCATAAAACTCATATATTTTCGTTTCTACCTCTGATTTTGTCCCCAAATATATAAACAGTTTCCCCAAATTACCCAAATTACGGATCGTTTTTGAGTTTCCTCTCCGCCTCTCCTCTCGCCTCCTCATCTGTCCTCTCCTTCTCCACCGGTGCTCACCTCACAAGCCTAGCAGCTCCTCTCCTTCTTCCTCGCCATCATCGCCAGCCTCATCGTCATCCCCTTCCCCATCGATGCCTGAGATTCGCACGACCTCACCACTTCCATTGTCACCAGAACCGTCACGTTTTTCACTGCCTTCAGCGCCTTCTCCACTTCCATTGTCAACAAACCCGAAGCCTAGCAGTCTCTGACACATTGCTTTCCAAGTACTCCTACCTGTTTAACTCAAACCCACGGCGATTGGTGGTAGTGGATGCTGCTTGCTAGATATTGGACGGGTTTTTGCTGTGTTGATTTTTTTTTTTTTGTAAAAAAATGAAGTTGATGGTTGAATTGAGGTGGATTTTGGGTTTCTTTTGAAATTAATTAGTTGAATGGTAGTGTTGTGCTACTGGTTGCAATTAATTTCATATGCAGCGTTTGTGAATGGTTTGGACGGGTTGCGATTAATTTAATTGGTGTGTTTGTGAAAATTAATTGGACGGGTTTCTTTTGTAATAGATTTGCATAAGAATTCAGATTGATTTTGTGAATATTGAGCATGAATCTTTCACGTTTAATGCCTCTTGGGTTTTTGTCCATATTATACCAGCTAAAATTTTTTAATTTTTTAATTAACTTAATATCTGTATCAAATTCTTGCATCTTCTATTAACTTGACAAGTCAAAATGTTCAAAATACTAGTTTATTTGAGGTTCTTGTTATCAATTAATTATCAAAATTTGAGGTTCTTGTTATCAATTAATTATCAATATTAGTAGCACCTAAGCTTTCAAAGTATGTTCTGATGTTGCTGCTATAATTAAATTGCACTTGGCCTTCTATCAGCCAATCACTTCCCCTAAACGCAAAGTGCCAACATATATAACGGGCACTGGGTAATTTACATCTTTTCATAAAGTTATTAGGAGCATGGTGGAGATGATGAATGATAATTATAGCGCTGCAAACTAAAATCATACATACACGCACAAGTAGGGATGTCAATTCACTTGCCATTTGTTTCAACCTGCAAATACAAGGCCGTTATAGTTAAATATGATGCAAAAAGGTAAAAAAAACAAAGCTAAAATAAACAACCTGCCAAAACGCTCGACAAAACTCAATGCGCTCGATAGAGCTTGACATGACTCGACATGTAAGTGTCGAGTGTCGGATGATGAATCATCCGATACTCGATATCTTCGAAAATTGACTGATATCGAGTGTCGGTTGTGAATCTCGACACTACTCGATATGTAAGTGTCGAGTGTCAGATGACTCGAAAGAGCTCGACACGACTCGACATGTAGGTGTTGAGTGTTGGATGACGCATCCGACACCCGATATCTTCGAAAATTGACTGATATCGAGTGTCGGTTGTGAATCTCGACACGACTCAACACTTACATGTCGAGTCGTGTCGAGCTCTATCGAGAGTGTAGAGCGTTATGGCAGGTTGCTTGTTTTAGCTTTGTTTTTTTGCCTTTTTATATCATATTTAACTATAACGACCTTGTATAGCACGGATAATTTTTACATCCTTAGATTGGTATGTTTTTATTGTCGTGAGTTGTTTACCTTAATGTGTTTATTATTGTTGTCGCCATGTACTTGTTGATTTTGTTTGTTGGTAACTTGATATTATTTGTTGAATTATTGTTTACTTGGAAATTCCGGCGGGTCATTTTGTCATCCCTAAACTAAGCACATTTATAGTAAGCACTATAAAGTGAAGTGAAAAAGAGAAGAAAATACTTAGGTGAAAATATCGTAGGAAGCAAAATGTGATCTTGTTTGTATAATTAAGCATTTGTTATTTGTTAACAATATGTATAATGGGAGCTTGCATTTAGTTTAAAATATTATTTGTTAATAATCCTTTTATTTATACAATTTGTAAGAACAAGTGTTTTGGATTCATTTCCAAACGCATTTTATATTTTTGTTTCCAAAATTTGATGTCAATGATTCATTTCCAAACACATATCTTGTTTTTGTTTTCAAAATTTCAGCTCAAGAATTCATTTCCATACACATATTCTTAAAACCATTTTCAAATTTACATTTTACGAATTCATTTCCAAACGCATATCTTTTACTTAAAATACATTCTATAAATCATAGAAATTCATTTTTCAAATCATTTTGAAAACAAAAACACATAATTCAAAAAAGAACACAGTGTTAACGTCCACAGACTACCAAGCAGTATAAAAAGCAATCTACTTTGATTGAATTCAGTGGTGGCAACTGCACCTGCCAGGATCTATACATGTATACCACACTGCAAACCAATATATCTTTATATATATATTATGGACATATAAAATCGGGCCTTAATTAAATCTAAAAAATAAGCCCATTATTAAATCCCATCATTTGGGCCTATTATTTAGGTTCATAATAACTCCTCTTGATGCCTATATAAACTTTTCGAATTTTCACTCAAGGTATGCACATTTTTCTAAACTCTTTCTCTCTCTAAATTTCTTTTGCTTTTGAGAGCTTCTCTCTCAAGGAAATTCTCTTAGAAAATTTCGGTGTTTCAAAAATTGACTTGGGCGTCAGAGGGTTTTCGCCGACACCACTACTGGCACCCTTGATTCTTTTCTTTATTTTTAGGATTAGACCCGATGTGCAACTCAATCTTCAATCGGTTTTTCGACCGTCTGAAAATCGTGCATCAATAGTTGGCGCCGTCTGTGGGAACAACAATCTAAGCCTCCGTAGTTGTTACTCCCATCCAAACATAATCACACACATCATGAGTCATGCATTCCAACACTCAACCTCCCAAGAGGTTGACGAAGAAATCGAGGGAGGAGCCCTTTCCCGACATCGAAGGGTAGTTGATACTATGAGAGCTTTAGTAATATCCTCTGGGATGGCCCTTAACCCCAAGCCACTCTGACTTCAACCTAGGAGACTGAAGAAAGGCAAGACGCATCGATTGACTACTATAGAGCACGCCATGCAAAATTTTGGTGAACAAATGAACCGTATGGTGACCATGTTCAACCAGGCTTTTGGACAGAGTACTCAACAGGCTAGAAATGCTGCTGGAAACACCCCCAGGAATGCTATGATAGTAGCTAATGTCCCACCTGATGTCGGTGGACATACTGACTTGGTTACCCAGACCACTGGATTACCTCTCCAGCAGGTCATTCAACCAAATCTTTCTCATCTTATTGTTCAGGGAGAGGATGATCGCCCAAAGATTCCCCCTCCTCCACTTGTCATATCTGAACAACGATTGACAGCAGTAGACATTCATCACTCTTTAAACAAAAAGCATCATACAACTGTCAAGCATGGACCAAGAGGAAGTAATGTTGATCAGCTAGCCTATTCTTATCATGGTCCTTACGCTCCAAGGGGTAACTTCTAGTAAAAAAGAAATCGTCCCAACTCACCACTTAGAAGTAAGGATCATCGCCCAGATGTTATTCTAATGGATATCTCAGAAGAGGAAATATCAAATAATCATTATGCGGAGTTCAAGCGAGAAATGGATATAAAAATTCATAAACTGAAGAAGTTAATTAAGCGTTCAGGAGGACAAGAGGATGGTCAATAGGAGTTACCCTTTGCTGAAGATATTCTTAAGGAAAGATACTCGTATGGACTTTAGATGCCACAACTTGAAGTTTACCAAGGGACGACTAACCCCCGAGAGCATTTATACTCTTTTGTTTCTCATATAGAGATATAAGGAGTCTCAGGGGGAATAATATGTAGAACTTTCTTTCTTACCCTTGGAGGATCAGCTAAGCAATGCTATAGGAGGTTACCATTCTCATCTATCTCTAGCTTTGATGAGCTTGCTCGTAGTTTTCTCACACACTTTAGCAATATGAAAACGAGAAGTCAACCAGCACAGAGCCTTCTTTCAATTAAGCAGGGTCATGATGAATTGCTCCATGTATTTGTGGATAGGTACCAGTGGGAGGTCGCTCGAGTGGATCAATTTCATGATGGTTATGCTATGCAAGGTTTAGTCCAAGGAATCAAAGAGGAGCTCCCTCTAGCATGAGAATTATATGTTAACCTCCCGTGCACGTACCAAGAAGCATAGGCAAGGGTTTCTAGCCATGCCGATGCAGAGGAAATTTATCAAGTAAATTACCCTGAGCAAACTCCGGTGATGCCTAATTCCTCACGTACAGATGGACAATCAAATGACAATCACAGGAGAGAACATCGTGATAGAAATCGGAGGTCAACCTCAGGCCGACGCTCCGTGCGAGATACATTTAGAAATGATTATCTCTTATTGCAAGGGTCATCCACCCAACCCCACCAAGAGCATCATGATTGACCCTAGGAAGGGTACCGTACTTTCACACTACTTAACATGCCATAGCAAGATATTTTAAAAGAAATCAAAGATAACGGACTACTGAAAGAACCTGTCCCTCTACGGTCGAATTCAAGAGCAAGAGATAAGAGCAAGTTTTATCATTTCCACCGAGTTCATGATCATAATACTGCAGATTGCTTTGAACTTAGAAAACAAATTGACGATCTTATCAAGGATGGTCAGCTACAAGAATACATTTATCATCCCCCCCCCCCCGAACCATGTAGCAAGAATGACAAAGAGAAAGAACCATTAGAAGAAGTAGCCACGATTTTTGGGAGAATAATGGCTAGTCCAAGTGCCCAGGCTCGAAAGCACCTAGTTAGGCAGGCAAGATATGACCTCCCTCGCCATGAAGTCAACTTGATGGTTTCTTCTACCAATGCTAGGGATCATGACGTTATCTCTTTTTTATTTCAAGATGCTCAGGGTATCCATCATCCTCATTTTGATACCTTGATCCTCACAGTAATTGTGGCCAATTAAAGGTTAAAAAGAGTATTGATTGACAATGGAAGCTCAGCTGATATAATGTCATTGGACGTATTTGATCGACGAAGTCTAAACCGTAGAGATATGAGAGGCATCCAAACTTCTCTAATGGGATTCGCTGGAGGAAAAGTTATTCCCAAAGGAATAATTTCGTTACTTGTGACCTTGGGAGAAGGCTCCCTATAGATAACCAAAGATGGTAAATTTTCTTGTGGTAGATCGTCCGGGTGTTTATAATGCCATTCTTGGATGACCATCACTTTATGACTTCAAAGCAGTAATGGGTGTCTATCATCATATCTTAAAGTTTCCAACACCTTTGGGGATAGGAGAAGTTAGAGGTGAACAACGAACCTCTCGAGAATGCTACAACATGGCTTTCAAAGAAAAGGCGTATAAGCTAATGATGATTCGAGGAGAACCTTTCGAGGGGTTGAAAAGTTTGAATCCACGAGATCCTATGAAAGGGGAAGCTGCAGTTCCAATAGAAGGAATGGATGATGTCCTCATCTATTTGGATAATTTAGAAAAGACAAGGAAGGTAGGTAAGAGTTTTCCTACACCAATCAAAGATAGATTGATTGGTTTTCTCTGATAATACAGTGACGTTTTTGCATGGTCTCATGAAGATATACTAGGCCTAGACCCAAGTATAGCTGTTCATCGCCTTAATTTTAACCCTCAAGCTCAACCCATTTGACAAAAGAGGAGGTACCAAGCCTGAAACGTTCAGAGGTAATTGTCTTGGAAGTAGAAAAGCTCTTAACAAGTTGAATCATTCAAGAGGTAAACTACCCTAAGTGGCTCTCCAATGTAGTATTGGTAAAAAAAGCCACTGGAAAATGGCGCGTTTGCATTGACTTCAAAGATTTGGACAAGTATTACTCAAAAGATAGCTTTCTATTGCCCAGGATAGACCAACTAGTTGACGCCACAACTGGTCACCAATTGCTAAGTTTCATGGATGTTTACTCTGGTTATAACCAGATTCCAATGTACTTGAAAGATGAGGAAAAAACAGCCTTCATCATAGATAGAGGGTTGTACTGTTATCAAATGATGCCTTTTGGACTAAAAATGCTAGAGCAACCTATCAACGGTTAGTGAGCTCCATGTTTACTCCTCTCCTAGGAAAGACCATGAAAGTTTATATGATTGATATGCTTACCAAGAGTATGGATGCCAATCCCATGTAGATGACCTCCGAACAACTTTTGACATCCTCTAAAAACATAATATAAAGCTGAATCCCACCAAATGTGCTTTTGGGGTGTCCTCTGACAAGTTTTTAGGGTTTATTGTCACCTAAAGGGGAATAAAGGTCAATCCTGAGAAAATCCAAGCACTTCTATAGTTTGAGTCTCCTAAGACACCAAAAGATATACAAGTTCTCAGTGGATGAGTTATCGCCTTAAATCACTTCGTTTCAAGGGTGACCGACAAATGTCACCCTTTCTTTAAAGCTTTAAGAAAGTGTAAGCAATTTGAATGGACAAGTGAGTGTGAGAATGCTTTCCTACAGCTTAAGAGGTACTTAGATTCTCTTCCTCTCCTCACCAAACCAATTATGAGGGAACCACTTCTTCTCTATCTAGTAGTCTCCGCATATGCAATTAGTGCAGCTCTTATCCATGAGGATCAGGGAATCCAGAAGCCAGTTTATTATATGAGTAAGGCTTTGACAGATGTTGAAGGTTGGTACCCTCTTATGGAAAAGCTTGCTCTCACCCTAGTTGTTGCTGCACGAAAGCTTCACCCATATTTTCAAGCACACACCGTTATGATGCCAACTGATCATCCTTTACGATAGGTCCTCTATCGTTCAGAGCTTTCTGAAAGACTGAACAAGTGGTCAATTGAGTTAGAAGAGTTTGACATACATTATATCGTAAAATCATCTATCAAAGGACAAGCAGTCACTAACTTCATTACAGAGTTTTCGGGTAGTGGAGTTGAGGAGGATGAAGAGACTATGAAATCAAATGATCGACCAATGTCTATAAAAATAGATCCACAGAAGGCATGGGTCTTGTTCGTAGATGGGTCATCTAATAAGATTGGTAGTGGAGCTGACTTGATTTTGTCAACCCTAGATGGGGTAGAAGTTACTGTGGCCTTATGTTTTAATTTTAAAGCTACCAATAATGTCGCAGAGTATGAAGCTCTCCTTGGAGGACTTAGGTTGGCAGTTGCTCTTAGAGTTGAAGAGATTACCATCCATAGTGATTCCTAATTAGTGGTTAACCAAATCCGTAGGGACTATCAAGCAAAAGGCTCTACCATGATGGCTTACTTGGATAGAGTTAACTTTTTTCTTCGCAATTTTAAAGGTTTTGACATCATAAGAGTCTTAAGGTTGGAGAATTCAAAGGCCGATAGTTTAGCAAGAATTGCCTTTGTGGTAGACCCCCTTCTACCAATTGTCTCTCATATGGTCATCCTAGAGTCTCCCAATATATCAAAGTATGAACTTTCACCAGTAAGAACAATGGTTATAAATGGTAGCCTATGCTGGATAGACCCTATCATTAAATTTCTAAAGACGGAAGAACTCCTAGCTGACCGAAATGAGGCAATCAAGGTAAGCGGGAGAGCATCAAGGTACACCATGGTTAATGGAGTTCTCCACAAAAGAGGATTTAACCTTCCTCTTTTGAAATGTCTTCACCTAAAAGAAATTAATTATATCTTTAGAGAAATTCATGAAAGAATATGTGGTAATCATTTTGGTGGTCAATCTTTAGCTTATAAATGTATCAGGCAAGGATACTATTGGCTGATCATAAAGAAGGATGCTAAGGCATTTTCAGCTAAGTGTGACAAGTGCCAAAAATTTATCAATATTCCAAGGAAAGCTCCTGAGAACATGGCGCCGATGGTAGCCCGATAGCCATTCAAACAATGGGGACTAGACCTTATTAGACCTCTTCTAATGGGTAAAGGACATGTTAAATATGCTATTATTGCTATTGATTATTTCACTAAGTGGGCGAAAACTGAACCCCTCGCATCAATTACCGAAAAGAAGTTCACAGATTTTGTAAATAGGTTAATTGTCTATAGGTTTGGTATCCCTCACACCATCATTATAGACAATGGCAAGCAATTCGATAACTCAAACTTTAGAGACTTCTGTAAGGAGTTGAACATTTCTTTATAATTTTTCTCTCCAGCTCACCCTCAGGCAAACGGTCAAGCAGAAGCTGTTAATAAAACTATTAAACACCTCTTCAAAACTAAATTAGATGCTAGGAAAGGTGCATGACCAGAGGAACTACCATAAGTACTTTGGGCATACCGAACCACTACCCACACAGCAACATAAGTAACCCTATACTCTTTGGTATTTGGCTCAGAAGCAGTCGTTCCATTGAAATTGGTCTTCCATCACCTTGTACTGAAGGATATAGTGAAGAACTTAATCATGAAGCCTTTCAACTCAACTTGGATCTCCTTGAGGAGGAAAGAGATCTCAATAGTATAAAAGTTGCTGCTTACCAAGAGAGGGTTGCCCGACATTTTAACTCTAAGGTTAAGCGCCGATCCATGCAGATGGGAGATCTTGTTTTGAGGTAGGTACTATAAAACACTCGAGATCCCGCTGATGGAGCATTGGGACCTAACTGGGAGGGTCCTTATCGAATCAAAGCAGTCATTCGACCAGGCACCTACAGACTGGTCACCATGGATGGGAGGTTGCTTTATCATCTATGGAATGTTGAGAACTTAAAGAAGTATTATCCATAATCTCTTTATATATGTAATAACTCCCATAGGGAGACCCATATGTACTTAAAGAGATTATCAATAAAATATTCGATTTATCATATTACAATTTGTTCATCCTTAAAGCTCATTTACGATCAAGTTGCAAGAATGCATAGAAGATAGAAGGAGCAAAAGAGCAAAACACTAGGAAAAGTTTTAAGAGTTCTTATTATTTCAAAAATTAGCAGGAGGTCGCCACCCATATAATCCAAGTAAGGTCTAATTATCACTATATTGTTAAACTAAAATAAAAAGAATAAAAAATAAATTCAAGGCTTAGAAAACCGCCCTGATAGGATCATCCTATATAGATAAGCATCTACCTAGCCAAGGGAACTCCTACTACTTCTAAGAAGTGGCCTCATAATCTCCTTCTTCATCTGAAGATGATGAGATAGATTCTCCTTGCTTGGCTTCCTAGGCTGCTGTGTCCAATGTTGACTCATAATCCTCATCTTTTAGTATGAATCGGTGGAATTGTTTAGGATCTGAGTTCGCTGTCAAGATAGACTCTGCCACCAAGTTTAACTCTTTAGCTATAAGAGACTGATCAATCTCTGGATAGCGATCATGGAATCATTTACGCATACCATTGACCCCATCAACATAAGAATATTCTATTGCTTGTTGGTAAATACGACCCTTACAGAAGCGAGCAATCGCCTTTTTAGTCCTATTCTGCTCAGTAACAGTCCTCTCAC
Organism: Boswellia sacra; assembly: GCA_013180625.2. Lineage (NCBI taxonomy): Eukaryota > Viridiplantae > Streptophyta > Magnoliopsida > Sapindales > Burseraceae > Boswellia > Boswellia sacra. Next base: position 721,997 of record SNVD02013892.1, read on the forward strand.
GAAGTTCTCGATTGAGATCATTTGCCTTTTTATCAGTCTATTCTTTCATCTCTGCCATCTTTCTCTCTATTTCAGTTAAATTGTCAAGACAGACTTGATGTTTCCCCTTCCAAATAAAAACCTCATAAGTGAGATAATTGACCTCTTTTAAAAGATTGGTGTTAGTAGACTTTTCTTGAGTTAGAGGTCTTGTCGCCTACAAAAAGAAAGACAAAGAGAGTAAAACATATGAGGCATGTCTTTTAAAAGGTTAAAAAAAAAGGTTAGTAAAACCCAACCTGAAGTATAGTGCCGACCCTGACAATAATTGTATCAAAATATGTAAGTTTTACACTCTCAGAAAAGCCGTTGGTAGTCATGAAACATGCAGCACTTTGACACAATTCACAAAGGTAGTCTCTGCATGTCGAGCCGCTTAAAACCTGCACTATCAAAGGTAAAACACCTAGGTAGCTGACAGGTTAGGGGTAACTTGCTTCCAATGGGCTTTGAGACTGTTACTTCGACCACAGGCTGAATAGACAAACTTATTAGGCAAAAACTTCCCTATAGGAGTTTCCTTACAATCACTAGCTTTCCTCTTTAAAGGTCCAAGAGTTGGAGGACTTCCACTATACTTCTTCTTGGAAGGACTAGGTTTGTCATTCACAAAGGTTTTAAGAGGCATCTTGGCTTCAAGCTGGACAAACTGCTTCTTTTTATGATGTAAAGGAAATAGAACTGTACAAAGATAAAACTGATAAGAAAGCAAACATATGCTTAATTAAATGAGGTAAGATCAGAAAGCGATCATCAAGGTTACCTTCTAGGGGTATTGGAGGTGACAAGCCAAGACAGATCAGTTACTCTCGATCAAGATATCTTTAACGTTCTTTGAACTAATGGGTAGCTTGAGTACCTCTTGTAAGTTGTTTTTTTTCTTTTTGAGATAAAATTAGGAATTTGATAGAATGAGCTGAGAAAAAAAAGTCAGTTGATCATAATTTTCATAATGAAAATAAAGATAGTATCGTTATAATGGGGTACCATGAAAACCAAAATGCCTCATAATCCTCAACTGCTCGCCCTTTGAACGGGCACCATTTTGGTACTTCCAACCACCACCACACCAAAATTATTTAAATTTTCATTCTTTTACATGGGAGGGAATGCCAAAAAGGCGATTAGGGTCATCTATTTTCCCTCGTTGAGATATGTAACAATAACCTCTCTTCTCCCTGTTCGGTGGGTGAATGACAAAAATATATTGAACGTGGTTTGTAGTAGGATCAACCAAACCTGCACTTCTAAACAAACTTTGAAATGCTATTAGAAGTCTCCATCTGTTGGCTGATAGTAGGGTAGAGGCAATGTCCATAGCATCGAGCACCTGTCGAACGTAATTATCAAAGGGCACCTGAAGACCAGCTCTTAATAATTCCAAGCTTAATCCAATGACACCTCATGGTGGCTTGCTCTATCGGTCACCTTTTCTTGGAAGAAATAAAGTGACTGAATCTAGGATAAGAAAATAGGCTCTATATGTAACGAACTGGACCAGGGCCCTTCAACCCACCCCGTCCCGTGACTCAAACCCGGTCGAACCCATTCGTACAAGTCCAACGTATTGTCCGCTTTGGCCCTGGTCCAGTTTGTTACACTATATATTTTTAATCGATCACCCTGCAGCTGATTATCAATATGGTCAGCCTTCCACTAGTGTTCAACTTTGGGATCACTATCTGAGCTAGCAGAGGATGACCAGTCACTCTCCCCCTTAGCATCTACCACGTGTTGATTGACAAAATTTTGCTTTAGCTCACGATCTTGACCAAAAAAGGTTTGATAAAACTCGTTAACCTCCTTATGGTCAATCGTAGGATCTTTGTTCCTTGTCGATTGGGTTTGATGACTTGGTTCCCCTCGTAGCACTATAACAGTCTTAATTCTAGCCATCTGTACAAGTAAAAAGGAGTCATTAGTCATCAAACCAAGTCCACTAAGGAAGTGACGAGATGAGAGAAAGGAAATGTCGAGGGACTACATTGAAAACTTTTTAAAATAGCCCTTGAAGAACTTTTTTCCCCCCTTGAAAAATATCAAGCTAGTCCTTAACCAAGAGGGAAAAAAAAAAGAGAAGAAGAAAGAAAAAGAAAAAGAAAAAAGAAAAAAATTCCACACAAGTAGCGTACTTTGAAAGTTTTAGAAGTTTTAATTTAACCTTTGAAGAGTTTTTTTTTTTTTGAGTTCACAAGGTTTTGGATTCTGCTGAAATACCCCTACATTTTGAGTTAAAATGTGTAAGCGGGTGGACGCACATGCTCACCAAAACGCACCCAGGTGAGTAGAGCTTGCCCTTCGAGTGCTCACCCGTCGCCTCTCTTGTGCTCGCTCTTTGTTCCTTGCATGCTCGCTTATTGTGGGCTCATCACTCGCCCTTCGCATGCTCGCCTTTCGTTCCTAGCATGCTCGCCACTCACTCCTCGCATGCTCGCCCTTCGCATGCTCGCTACTCGCCCCTCACATGCTCGCCTTTCGTTCCTTGCATGCTCGGCCCACTCTTCTCGTTGCTTGTCCAGCTACATCTCCCTTCGCTGTCCTCAGGTAGTGCTCACCTATCATCTTTCTACACTTGCTTGGTTGAAGAGGCATTCATTCCAGCAGCCCTTCCAATCATTAGTTACTCATTTATACTCAACCGCACTCAAGTGTACCTAAATGCTACTCTAATTGGTCCAAAGCCATGGCTTAGGTTTATGAAATTTTCAGGTTTGGCCTTCAATGTGATTCAAGATGTTTTACTAAATCTCTACAAGCTTCCTTGGTTGTAGGTTTCTAAAGGTTCTGTGGTGTTGAAACACATTGTAGGTTATACACTATCTTTTTACATGATTTATGTGCTTTTTCTTGTACATCTCCCTTGGGTTTCACATAAATACATGTTTGTTAACTTGGTATCTACATATATGAGTGAGCGAGCATGTTCCCAGTAGCTTGTTGGGTTTCACACACTGCTTGACATCCTACCTATCTTAAGGTTAGTCATATGCCAAACATGCTTGCTAGGTTTTGTTTTCAACGTAAGTGAATGGATCTTGACAAGCTTTAATAAACGTGACTCTTTTACATATATTACTTCCTCTATTCCAAGCCAAGCTTTGAACTTCTACATGCTTCCATGCCCAGGTGTTAAGCTGTGAACTTCTACGTGTTTAGTGTGAATTCTTTTGCTTGTTTCAATGAACCGCGTTTTTCATAAGTTCTCAACAAGTATTATCAAGGTTTCAAGCTTTAATATACCTCATGCAATAGTATATACTCATTACATGTTCTCTATGTCTCTTCATTGGGCCTACGTACATCCATATTATTGTTTTTACATTCAAGCACACCATTCTCTCATGTATTACACTATATAAATCAAGCTAAATCGCCTTAGTTTCAAATTTCATTTGCTTATACGCTTATTTACTATCTTTTTAATTTTTTCAAAATATTTTTGATAATTTCTGGTAAGTTATATATAGTTTTGTGTGTTAATAGCATGCTAGTATGCCATATATTATACACTACATACTTTTCTATCCATTTAAAGTATTCCTAACATGCTTGCCCATTTTTGCTCTTGACATAACAATCAATCTTTAACTAATATTTGCCCTATGATCTTATTCGCTTATAACAAGATCATCTAGTTTTGTAGCCGATACTGAGCTTTCCTATTTATTTCCATTTGCTCAATAAAATTTTCACATGTAATTATTGCACCTAATATTCTTCATGGCTTACCATCCATATCTTCCTATATTATATTATACAAATACGTGCTTCATGAAGTATAATATATTATATACCACATGCTTTCATGACTAATATATTCCTATCATGCTTGACTGCTTCGGGTCATTCATTACCAACCCACTTTTGTATATATTTTTATAATATAAAGCATGTTAATTAATTTTTTCTTTTGGAAAAAATTACTATTTACATTAAAAGAAAAATGAAATTACAGAATACGAGGGGCATACCCCAAGAAGAGTACCTAGTACTCACAAGTCCAAAAGGAAATAATAAAGCCCAAAGGCCTCAAAACAAAACAAAACAAACATAAAGTGGAGCCTAGAGTCCCAAACAAAACAGAACATGGCGCACTGGCCCAAAACCAACCACAACAGGCTGTCTTCAATAAAACAACAAAGACGAAGGGGCACAGTGGCCCAAACAAATAGACAAAATCTAAGAAATAAACTAACGGTGTAGGCCCCATATGTCACGAAGTTGAGGACTGATCACATACTTAATTAATTTTTTCATGCAAAGCAAGTGCTAACAGCCATAATATGTTAAGATTACTCCATGCATTCTAGGCGGCTGCATATCTCTGTTACATAGGCTTTTGTTCATGTCGGTTTAATGAAGTCTTTTCAAACATACACTCACAGGTTTTAAAGGAGAATAAAAATTGTCAACCCTACCTCGTCAGACTTTTGCTCTGAACCGCCTTCACTGCTTGCCTCTCCAGCACTCCTACTTTGGAACGAGCCCTACTCGCCATAACTTTTTATGAGAGGCAGTGAAAATTGAAGGAATAATATTTATAAATCAAACGAATGGGGTATGAAAAGTTTACCTCACTAAAGACTCTGGAGTACCTCCTATGACTGCCCTCCAAGTTTGACTCTCCAAGGAAGCTATCTACATCTTTTTACAGCCACCTCAATGATTGCCTCCGAACTGCCTCTTATTTTAAGTTGAATTAACAGGGATTCTATTATGAAGGATAAGGGCAGTGAAAATATTAAAGAGATTTTATATATAGATAAAAAGTCCACCTCAACATCTACCAAATATATGATCTCCGTCTATGCGACGCCTACCTAAGGTTCAAGCCACGTTAGGCTTACATATGTGATAAGACTTACCTTTTGGGCCTTCTACTAAAATTTAAATTATATCATTGAATAATTTAATCGCCCCTACGTTGATCCGTTATTCAACTTAGGCCTAGGGGGACTACTGTTATAGACAAATAAAATCGGGCCTTAATTAAATATAATAAAATAAGTCCATTATTAAATCCCATCATTTGGGCCCACTATTTAGGTCCATAATGACTCATCCTGATACTTATATAAGCTTTTTGAATTTTCACTCAAGGTATGCACATTTTTCTAAACTCTTTCTCTCTCTAAATTTCCTTTGCTTTTGAGAGCTTTTTTCTCTAGGAAATTCTCTTAGAAAATTTCGGTGCGCCAAAAACTGACTTGGACATCGTAGGGTTTTTACCGGTACCACTGCTGGCACCCTTGACTGTTTTCTTTGTTCTCAGGATTAGATCCGACCTGCAACTTAAGTTTCAACCTGCTTTTCGGCCGTCTGGAAATCGTGCATCAACAATATGTACTTGGAAAGTATACGTAATCTTACCATAAAAAGCAATTTACTTTGATTGAATTCAGTGGGGGCAACTGCACTTTTTGGGATCTATATATGTATATAAGACTGCAAACCAATATATCTTTATATATCAAGTATATATAATCTTACCATAAAAGAAAGACAAAGGCACAAAATTGTGGTGCCTGGGGGTACTTATCGAAAGGTAGAATCACTGCCATGTCTACAAGAGCCAACAATAGCTTAAATCTTGCAGCAATCTCATCTGATTAAGCGTCTGTTTATTTCGATTTCTATGAGTAGAGCTTATTAGAGTAGATCTTTTTGAAATAGAGCTTACAAAAGTAGAGCTTTTATTAAAAAATTATTGACTGTTTGATACGATAAGTATAGATACATTTATTATAATTAAATTATCAAAATAGAGTTTTGTTATAAGGAAAGAATAATATAAAATATTTAAAATTAAATTAGGGTAACTTTGACATTTAAAAATTTTAAAAAAGCTCAAAAAGAGCTTTCCCAAAAGCCTCAATTTTGGAGTTTTTCATTAGATGTAAAACAATTTTTTTAATCATTCAAAAGCTTTTCTCAAGTGGCAACAAAATAACACAAAAAAAAAATTTAAAAGATCTTTTAGCATTTAAAAAAACTCTTTTATCCAGTAGAGAAGCCCAAACGAACGTACTCTAAAAAGATTAATAAGGCTGTATATTTACATGTTTGCTTCTTTGACTTTTGCTTTGATTAATTACCTTTCCCTTGCATAATAGTTTTCCTCTAGTTCAATAGATATGTACATTCATATCATGTACTTGATGAAGAAGTTTATAGAGGATTACATGACGCTATTAAGCTGCTGGGTTTATGTAAATCTAAGTTATTGAGTTTTGTAATATTACGTGAATAGTGTCAAACAATATGTCATTCGTCAACTAATACACTGCTTCTTACATTTCTCATCAACCAATACATTGCTTCTACATAATTGACTTCAACTGCTAGTAACCAACTAGCAATTATTTGTACTAATTATACCATATATCTCTTTGTAAGAGACACACACCCTCAAGTTGAATGCACCATATTTACAGTGAATTTGATCACATAGAAACCTACATATCACTAACCATATATTATTTTATGATACTTATATTTCTTCACTTATTAAATAAACAAAATGTTTTAGCATAAAAAAGGTGGTAATAAAATGTTTTAGCATAAAAAAGGTGGTCAAATATCCAGTGTTGACTCAACCCTTAATGTTAATTGTACTTTAGCACAAAGAGAGCATATATAACACTTTTTTTTTTAATTTTTTCCTCATAAGGAAAATTGGAGCATTCAGAAGCACGCATAACAAAAGCATCAACCTTACCATATGCTCTATATAATATAACAAACAATCTCCACCTAATTGCTAGTCTGTAAAGTAACTGTCACGCATACATACTAATCTACCCTTTTAATTTGTTTTTGAACCATTTTTCAATTATTTCTATTGATCATTATATATATAATTTACGACCTTGAAACCATTGTCACTGATGGCAAATATCGATGTTTCCTCGCACTTGATCGTGCTCGACATATGAAAGTTCATATGAAATAAAAACCTCGAAATGGAAGTTCAAGACGTCGGCAGGTTGTTGTGTTTTTTCTTAGGTTAGGACTAATTAACCTCATGAGCGACAAGAGAAAATTTGCTATTATGAAACCAAGGATCATTGCCAACCAATTTCACCCAAGAATCAAGCAATATCAAAGCACAATAGAGATATCAAGGCAACACACAAAATAATCAAGGAAATAAAACATAAGAGAAAGAACACTAAAGATTTAAATGGTTCGATTCAAGGAGAACCTAAATCCACTAGAAAGGCTGTAGAAGAATTTCACTATAAAGAAAAATAGATTACAAGGTGTTACAATATTCTCTCTCACCAAGAACAACACTTTTTCTTAGCCCTTCACGTTTCCTTGAAAATCCTATAAAAAAATATTCAAAAGTCCTTTCTCAAATAGAAAAGAAAACATTTAAATAGTGTCCTAGTCATGAATACAAACTACCATTTGCACAGCGGTGTAGTGTGCCTTATGTAGGAGCGCAAGGTCTCTGCCTGAAGACAAAATGTCTTTTCCCATGGTTGCGTAGTAGCATAACTCACTTTGTGCAAGAGCACGGGTCCCTAGGTCTGACATCGAATTCGGCTAGGATTTGTGAGCTAAAACTATCAAATCTCTACCTTAGATCTTAAATCCTCCATCTCTATAACACAATGCAATCTTCCCTCAACAAAACTCATCAATAAACCTCATCTTAGACCATTAACAGATCAAAACAATGCAAGAACTTACTTAATGGTATTACCTTCATAGCCATTATCAGTTGGTTTATCTTTCATAGGAATCTTTTCTATTTTTATAGGCCCTTTCGCTGCGACATCATGAACAAAATGCAACCTCACATCAATGTGCTTAATATGTTCATGATACATTTGATTCTCTGTTAGATGTATCACACTTTGACTATCACGAAACATAGTCATAGGCTTTTGTGACACTCCAAGTTCAGCTACTAAATCTATTAACCACAAAGCTTCCTTTATAGCTGAGTTACAGCTATGTATTCAAATTTGTAGTTGATAAAGCAGTAATGGACTATAAAAGCTTTCTAACTAGCACATCCTTTACCAAATATGACCACATAGCCAGTTTGAGACCTCCTTTTATCAACATCACCCTCATCATCTACAATAACAAAGCCCTCCAAAACTGTCCCTCCTTGTTCTGACTTGTTAAACATTAATCCTTTACTGATTGATCTTTTTAAGTATCTCAGCAAACATTTTATTGTTTTCCGATGAACCTTCCTCGGATTCGTCATAAACCTGCTGACAACTAATACAGCCTACGCAATATCTGGATGAGTGCACACCATCAGGTACACGACACTCCCTATTGCTTTTGCGTATGGAATCATATCTATATGAAGTTTCTCCTTATTAGTCTTCGGACACAACTTAGATGAGAGTCTAAAATACGCTGCCAATGGTATACTAACAGCCTTTATACCAGCATGTTAAATTGATGCAAGACTTTTTCAAGATATTTTCTAAGACAAGAAAATTGTACATTTGTCTCTATCTCTGTAAATATCCATCCCCAATATCCTCTTAGCATTCCCTAAATCTTTCATATCAAACTCAGTCCATAGTAACTCCTTCAAGTCTTGAACATTTGAGATTGTCTTATTGGCTATGAGCATATCATCAACATATAATAGCAAGTAGATCATATCCAAACATGTAGTCCCTCTATAGTAAACACAACTATCATAGGAACTCAGTGAGAAACCTTTACTCACTATAAATGTATCAAACTGTAGATACCTGATGCGCTCGAAACTAGCAAGTATACTAGTCGCACAAGTAATAAAGTGATAAGTAAGATATCGTTCCCACGAGGATTGATTCTAATTGAATTTGTTAATTTTCAGCAACAATAAACTAAATAGGGGGGTTTTGTTGAATGATTAATTAAACTGAATACGAAGGCAAATAAAGAATAACACAGCACAAGATTAAATGAATTAAAAAATTAATCATAGACACCTGGTTAAGGGTTCATTCTCTGTCACAAGATATGAATTTGTAAATTAACATAGAATTGTCATCCAATTATAGCATTAAAGTTATCAACCGTAGATAACAACAAGCTCTGTTACCCCAATCTTTCCTTACTTTGCTGTTAAATAAAACAAGCTCTTTATTTAATCTCTGTCCATTAAACAACCTAGAACAAGCACTCTGAGTTTAATTCAATGGAAGTATTACGATAAGAAAGATAGGTTGATCTAAGCAATAATCACACAGGTTCGGATTATTTAACCTATGTTGTATTTTCCAATTGTAATCTCTTATCACAATTTTGCTACTAATGATTAAAAATTCAAGACAATTATGGATCAAGATTTCTAATCTAGCATATAGACAACAACCAGATTATATTCAGTTGGCCACCCCAAATACAATCAGCAAGTGATCATAAGCATTAGATATGGGAAAATGTAAGCAACTTCAATTAGAGAATTGGATAACAACTTCTTACACAATCAACTCACAAAAATCATATCAAGGGCTTTGAAATCACCCTCAACCAATTCAGATTTAGTTACACATGTTCAGACATAATATAATTACAATACAATATGGAGACATTCCAGAAAATGAAAGGGAAAGGAAAAACTTAGCAAATCTGATAAAAATCTCTTAGAATTGTAGTTCTTCCTCTTTTCAAGCCTTCTTTCTCCTTCAAAAACTCAAGGAGATGAGAGAAATCCAGATATGCAGCCTCCAAGTCGTTCCCCCCTCTTCATGTTATGAAAACAAAATCCTAAAATGTGTTTATATACTCTGCTATAGTAACCTGCTACAGTGCCCCGTACTATACATGCTATAGTGATTTGTGGAATTACATTTCTACACTTCTCACACTGTTTTGATTATAACTTTCGGTACACTAAATGGATTCATGAACCGTAAATTTATCTAGAAAATAGACTTCGAGAGCTTTCCAACGGTATATAACATGTCATCAGGTTCATTGTATATCAATACAATTAAATCCGAGAAGATGGTAGACTAGCAGAGGTGAAAATGAAGGGTTTTACTCCATTTTTGTTCAAGTTGCTCCAAAACTCCTACAAACATCAAAACTACACAAAAACATAAAAATACCAAGGATTGTAGCAAAGAAACATAGACGAATTGATATGAAAATGATATATAAATAGACACCTATCAATACCATTGTCTTGGGCTTTGCTTCAAACCATACAATGATTTCCTCAACAAGCAAACACAATGTTCTTTAACTAAAAGTGTAAATATCTTAGGCTTGCTCATTTAGATCTTCACTTCTAACTCACTATGCAAGAATGCAGTTTTGACATCTATCTACTCAAGTTCAAGATCAAAACATGCTACAAGTGATAGAAGAACTTTGATCGATATGTGTTTTACTATCAGAGAGAATATCTCATTATAATCAATCCCCTCACACTGTATAAACCCTTTAGCCACTAGCTTAGCCTTATACTAGGCTTCTCACCTGACAACCTTTCCTTTCATTTGAATATCCATTTACAACCAACAAGTTTTATTTTTCAGGTTTCTCTACAATCTCCCATGTTTTATTCCTATTCAAAGAATTAATCTCATCTAATCCATTGGATAGACTCATCACAACTCACAGCCTCAAGGTATATAAATGCTCATTCTCATCAATCACATCAGCTGTATTTAAAGCATAAGCCATAAAGTCAAAGTACCCATACCTTTTTGAGATTTGATCTGCCTTCTTGTTTTGTCCCTTGCCAAACTATAATCTGGTTGTAGTGGTTGTCATTGCTTAACTTTAGGTGCATCCTCAATTACTTGTTGATGAACAATGCTTATAGGCTCTACCTCAAAACCAACAATCTGCAACTTTGAACCAGTTGCCTCAGATTTGTCTAACCCAGAAACTCCACCATACTGCATAGTTAATCTCAAAATTTCATCTTCATCGAAGACAACATCTCTACTAATAAGCAGTTTTGACACTCCTTGAACCTTGCACCATAATCTATAGCTTTTGTACCTTCGAGGTAGCCTATGAAGATACATTTCAATGCTCTAGGCTCTAACTTCCTATCATTCACGTATGCATATGCTGTGCGGTCAAACACTCTCAAGTTGTCATAACTAACTAGTCTACCACACTACATCTCCTCGGGTGTTTTGCAATCAATAGTTGTAGAAGGACTTCTATTTACTAAATAAGCTGTAGTACTCCTCTGCTGGGAACTCTTTTCCCAATCCTACATTAGAAAGCATGCACCTAACTCTCTCCACCAAAGTCCTTTTCTTCTTTCACCTAATCTATTTTGTTGGGGGATATGTTTAACTATTTTATGCCTCAGAATCCCATGGTCCTTACAATAAGATTCAAACTCATGACGACAAAAATTAAGCCTATTATCTATCCTAAGTTTCTTTATCTGTTTACCAGTCTGAGTTTCTATAAGCTTTTTTCATAGTCTAAACTTTTCAAAAGCTTCATTCTTTTCTTTCAACAATTAAATCCACACCTTTCTATAATAATCATCAATCAAGGATAAGAAATACTTGTTACCACCATATGAAGGTTTGCTAGCTAGACCCCAGAGTTTTTAATACAGTATCATTTGTAGTATGTACACCTGTTGAGAAACGTAGTCAACATTGCTTCCTAAAGACATAGTGCTCACAAAACTCAACTTACCTACTTGATCACCACACAGTAACCCTTAATTACTCAAATCCTTCAAACCTCTCTCATTGATATGACCAAGCCTTTGATGCCAAAGCTTGGTTTTATCCTTATTGGATGCTTCTCTAACTGCCAGTTATCCAATTAAGACCTCTATTTGCAATATATAAAAGCCATAATGAATCTTGGCTTTCATGACAACTAGTGCTCTCTTTGTCATACGTAACATCTCAGATGACGCCTTGTATTCACAACTCGTTTTATCTAACATGTCCTAGGAAATCAAGTTCATTTTTAATCTAGGAACATGCCTCACTTCCTTCAAGATTCTGACAGACCTATCAAACATCCTAAATCTGATACAATCGATTCTCACCACAACACAAGCTACATTATTCCCCATCAAAACTTTTTCCTCATTAACAAACTGATATGAAGCAAAAAATTCTTTCTTGGAACACTTGTGAAATGCGCAGCCTATATCAATAATCCACTTACCATTAGATCTCATGTTTAACATTGTCAAAATCTGTGCACCTTCATAGTTAGAGGCTGATGCCACAGCTACATCACCATCCTCAACTCTTTTCTCTTTTTTGTTCTTCCAATCAATATAGTCACGCTTAAATGACCCTCCTTCTTACAGTGATAACATCTCTTCCCTTACTTGAATTAAGATTTTGATCTTAATTTGCTCTTACCCTTTTGCTCTCTCTTCTTTGATCTACCTCTCGCTATCAAACCCTCTCTATTATTTCCAGTTTTTCTCTCAATCCTAATCTTAAGCTTCTAAATCTCAGAACCCTAAGTACATCATCCATGTCAAGACTATCTATGCTATATTTAATGACAGATTTAACTTCCCCGAAATTATCTGGTAGAGAATTCAATAGTATAATTACCTGGTTTTTATTACTAATTTTCTCATCAACATCAGTAAGGTCAACCATAATCTTTTTAAAGTCATCAATATTATCTTATAGTGCCTTAGACGGGTCCATCTTGAACCCAAACAATTGCTCTTTGAGATAAATCTTATTAGGTTAAGATTTATTCATATACAAATATTCAAGCTTTAACTAAACCTTTGTTGTAGTATCCTCTCCATCGATTTGCCGCAGAACATTATCTATCAGGTTGAAGTATGAGAATGCTATAGGCTATCTCCATGATCTCATCTTTCTCCTCCTCAAATTGATATTCTTTAAGGGCAGTTTTACCTTCGAGAGCCTTTGCACACGTCTGCTGCACAAGAATTGCCCTCATCTTCTTCTTTCAAAGACCGAAATCACCTTTGCCATCAAACTTCTCTATTTGAAGCTTTGTTCCAACCATTAATTCTCACTTAGGATTTTTAACGAACAAGTTGTATGCGAAAACAAGCCAAAACTAAGGCTCTAATATTAGATTGTTGTGAAACTAAGGATCTTTGTCAACCAATTCCATCCAAGGATCAAACAATATCAAAGCACAATAGAGATTTCAAGGCAACACACAAAACAATCAAGTAAGTAAAATACAAGAAAAAGAACACCAAGATTTAAATGGTTCGATTCAAGGAGAACCTACATCTACTAGGAAGGCTGTAAAGGAATTTCGCTATGAAGAAAAACATATTACAAGTGTTACAATAATCTCTCTCAGTATAAACAACACTCTTTCTTAGCCCTTCACACTTTTCTGAAAACCCTACAAGAGAATATTTAGAAATCCTTTCTCAAATAGAAAAGAAAGCATTTAAATAGTGTCCTAGTCGTGAATAATAACTGCCATTTGCACAGCAGTGTAATGTGCCTTGCACAGGAGTGCAAGGCCTTTGCCTGTAGACGAAGCGTCTTTCCCCCGTCGTTGCACAGCGGCGCAACTAAACTTGCACAGAATCGAGAGTCCCCAAGTCTAACATTGAATTCAGCTAGGATTTATGAGCCAAAACTAACATTTGCCATAAAAATTACTATTTAAGATTCTGCAGGCCAATTCTGAATGATTTATTAAAAAAATGTAAAGGATAAGTTATAGCTAATATGTTGTAATTATGCTATATAGTGGCTTTGGAGGTTGAACAAAGTACAATTAAATTAAAAAATAATATTATAATTACAAACTCTCGATACAATTTAAATTTTACAAATTGATGTGATATTACATAATTAGACCAATAAACTTAAAAATTTTATCACATTAATTAAACTTGGTGATTGATGTAGCAATTATACAATCATAACGAATAAATTTATAAAGTTGAACTTGGATCAAAAGTACACACAATATTACTCTTAAACTTTTGAGTGATTTTATCTCAAATAGCTAATTAGTTTGTTTCACAATAGCTTTTTTTTTTTTTTTTGGTAACCGAGATGTCCGGGTCAGCTTACGCGTACCACAACTAATTCTCGGGAAAGACTAGCCACGACCACAATCCACTGTCACGATCTACCGCTTACCTCATGGAGAAAGACTATTGTGAAAAGTCAAACCCAGGACTTCACCGTTAGCCTTACCAACTCTCTTCTGAGCCGTCCTTACCACTTGAACTAACCCATTGTGAGAGTTTCATAATAGCTCTCTTCTTATATTAGTGAAATAAATGAGATCGCATATGAAATCACTCAGATTAATATATAATCAACCAATTGTATATACGTATTAATATCTGATATATAGTACATCTAATTAAAGTAATTAATTAAGCATATATACACAGAATTCATCAGCTGCCTCTCTAGCTATCGACTAATGCTGAGATTTAAAGAAGGATACAACCTCCTTATACACAACATCCTTGGCATTTACGCCCATTATGAAATCTAGATGCCCATAATTTTCTACCAACTGAAGTTTAAGCTTGTCTGCGTCATGAGACTTTTTAAGACTATCAATCAAACGGTTGAGATCTTGAATGTCAGCAAGCCCATCAACCCCTCCATAGCTCAAAAAAAGAGGGTGGTCATGGGGAATGTTGGAGAAATTATAACGAGGCGGTTTGACTGCCTTATAAGTCTTCAAATTGTAGAAAAATGGCCCATCGAATTTTGCAATCACATTATCTCGAACAGCTACAAGCAATTTTGAATGAATATTATTTATTTATTCATATGAATATAAGTAATAATAATATTGTAAATTAAATTAGAAAGACATACTCTGAGCCAAGTGCACTAGATTTTTCATTGATGTTGATTGAGGCTGACTTTTCAGGACTAGATCGACGGTGGAACCATTGAGACAACAATTGACACCAGTAAGCAACGCCGCGAAGTCATAGCAGTTAAGCCCAGAAGCAGAGCAAACTTTTCCCGCAAATCTCTTTGCAGCTGGCCTACATATTATTAGATGCTGATTGATGAGACAATAAACCATTAATTGGTAACTTTGGAACTTCTCCAGCTTAATTTATATTATTCTAAACTTAATGGCCGCAAGGATAAAATAAAAGGGCACAGTGATTCTTACATGTTTAGATTGAACTCTTCCAAACCAATGACGCTGCCAAGCTGCATTGTGTGGGAAATTAATTAAATTTAACCACAAAACATTAGTTCTTCTAATGTATATCGTTATAGGTATATCTGTTTGTGTTGTGTTGAATTAATTACTTTGAAAATTAACTGAAAAACAATCCACAGACCTCATCCAAGAAAGTTCTTGCGGCAGCAACACCCAATGGACTTTTCAAGTGGGCCAGGTAAGCAATGGGACTTAACAACACTGTAGATTTCACCTTGTCCACCACTAACCTTTCGGAGAGCGCTGCCATAGCAGTAAGAGTTCCCTGTTAAATTAACATGCATGCATGTTATGTCCACATTTATCAGTACATGCAATAATCGACTCTTTATATATTCGTATTTAATTCTCTAAATTAACGACATTCTGATCTATATGTGAATTTAATTGTAAACTCAATCGAAAACGAAACTATATAATATAATAAATGGTCATTTTATCTGTCAAAATTTTCTACTATATATATATATATGTATGTATGTATGTATGTATGTATGTATGTATGTATATGGTGCGTGCATGCTTGCTCACCAAAGAATGGCCAACGTAATCAATTTTCTGCCCTGTCTGTTTGTATACAAATTCAAATAAAGCCGGTACATCAATAGCAGCCAGTTCATCCCATGACCAATTCCAGTACTCCTGCCAAATGTACACAACAAACTTCAAATTAGAGAAGACAACAATGAACATTCATTTTTGAATTTTAATTAAATTTATAGGGTATATACATATTCTAATTAACAACAAATTAATTAAAGCTGGATGTAAATTATATGTATATCTATAAGTTGATGTTGATCTGATCGTCAATATTACTTACTAAAACATATATTGAAGAAGAAGAAGATATAAATTAAAGTCATTTAATATTAGATTTCCCATCAACACTTACTCGGTTGGATCCACGTGAGACCTTATAAGTTCTAACAATTAAAAATACTTCTGATAAGCGTGAAAACGGCTAAAATTTATAATTATGCAGATGAAATTGAAAATACCAAAGTAGGATAAAAATAGGTATTAGACAAACCGGTTGGCTGGTATGAAGGGTGGTATGTTTTCGGCTAAATCTGGTTCCTCTAGTGTTAGAAATCCACACATCAAAGCCATTATCAGCTAAAATAAATGGTAGATTTTGATCTGGATGATTTGAAACCCATGTAAACCCATCCTGCATTCACTCAGAACAAAACGAAATTTAATTAATTATCGAATTACAATTAATAGAACTTAGCAGCTTCTATTAAACTATGAAATCAATATTTGATTAATTAACTTACAGTCATGATTCCATGTTGTATTAAGACAGGTTGCTTCTTGACGTTTCGATGGGGAACACGTTCACTGGAAATTCTTTGCATGCTAAGTATGTATCCATCTTTAGTTGTCACCTGAAAACACCATTGCATATACAAAGTTAATTAGTCCTTCCATATTCTATGCAATCAATTATATAATGATGGTGCATGAGCTGATCTTACGTGATTCTCCTGGCATTGATAACCATATTTAATCACCGAAGATTCACATAAACCAATCTCTTCAGGAGTCGAAGTCGGAAGAGCAATATTGTTTAAACTGCGTCCGATGGGCGCGCCATATGCTCGATGGACTAGGAGCTTTAAAAGAATTAGAACACAGAAGCTCAACAAGCCCTCTCGAGCCATTTTATTCGATTCTTATTCCCTTTTATTTAATGTCCTACTTGATAGCTTTTAGTGAAAAGCAACATCCATTTATCATTTATATGAGAATTAAAACAATCCAGAGAGTGGCTATCCGAAAAATACTGTTTTTTATTGGCTAGCTTTCTTTGATCTTGACTTTCAAATAAAAAGGTTGATCGATCAAGTCCGGTTGGTTGGAGGCAAAAGTTGAACAAAAAATTAGCATCCACAGAGACCAAGCACTAAAAAAAGTAATTTTGATCGAGTTCAATGGGGGCAATTGCTCCTCTGGATCTATGTTTGTATATAGCTCCACAGGAGTACCGATACACTCGGAAAGTATCCTAACTTATATCATGAAACAAAAACAAAAGCACGAAGCGCATTGGAAGGAAGAATTAACGCCAAAGTAGCTTAAGGCTGCTGTACATATATTTCCTTCCTCACCAAGCCACCAAGGGACCATTTGCCCTCCAGTCTCCACAATACATTAACTAACCTCCACCTAGTTGCCATTTTCTATATACGTAGTGGCAGAGCTGGGATTCGATAGTCGAGGGAGCCAATGGAGAGAAATAAAGATTAAAAAGGGAGGTTGAAAGAAAATAATCATCAGAGGGGGGCCAAAGTGAAAAATTGTGCATATAATGGACTTAATGTGGAAAACTTAAAATTTTTATATATTATTTAAAGTTTTTTTTTGGCATGGTAGGCCATCAAACAGCGTAGCTCCGCCCCTGTAGGTATACGTAATAAAATTCGATCACTCTTTCGTTTTTGAGCCATTCAACCATATCTCACTTTTATGTATGTGAAACGTCATACTTATAAATTACAATAGCAAGCCATTGTTGTTGATGGCAGAGATTCCTCGAAGTTCAAGACAATTGGAGTGTGGTAAGTTGCTGTGTTTATTCTTAGGACAATTTAGTTAACCTCATGGGGGATTAGAGAAAATTTGCATAATTATAAGTAAAGATTTTGGCTAATGAATATGATTTATTAAAAAGTTGTAGCTGGCTAATACATTGTAACTCATGCTATAGTGGCTGTGGAGGATTAATTACTGGTTAATGTGACGTTTAAAAAAAGCAACAACTTGATTATACACAATATCCTTAGCATTTACCCCCATAATGAAGTCTGCATGAGCGTAACTTTTAATATACTGAACATTGAGCTTGTCTCCGTCGTGGAACTTAAAATTATCAAGCAAATCCTCCACATCTCTAACATCAGAAAGCGCATCATTGCCTCCATAGCTGACAAAGATAGGAAGGTCATGGGGAATGTTGGAGATATTATAAACCGGCGGTTTGGTTGTCCCATAATGCGCCAGATTCCACTCAGGTCTCCCATAGTTGAACTTTGCAATGACTTTATCTCGAACAGCTGTAGTATATGTATTTTTTCACAAGAGCTCCCCTTATTAGTGAAACGAATTAAACTACATATGCATACATAGCAGCTATATAGCAAAAATCCAATCTAATCCCAACCCACAAATTGAAACCAATTCTCAGATTGAGTTAGTTAGATTACAATTTTTGCAGAATATCGGGTAATCCACAATCCAATCTGTATTTTTGCTATCCTAATATATAGCACTAACTTTTTTTGAGCCCCATAAGTAAAGGTTAGTTAATAGTGAGAAAGACTTACTCTGAGACAAGTGCACCATATTCTTGGTTGCTGTTGATTGAGGCTCATTTTTTATGAAGAGATCAACCGTGGAAGCATTGAGACAGCAGTTTCTTCCTTGAGTAATTAGTTTAATTAAACATATACAGCTAGTCAGTAAGAAGTAAGAACGTAGACAATAATCCAGGGGAAAAAAAAAGTTATGATAATTGCAAACTCTTTCACAGATTGTACTTTATAAAATTTTACATACAGAATGCAAAGTGTTGCAAAGAACAGCTATTAGAGCTTAGCAATTACCAGTAATTGAGGTTAACAGGTCATAGCAATCAACTCCGGGATCAGCGCAAAGCGACTTGAGAAACGCTGTTACAGGCTGTCTATAATAATGAGAGAAGCAAATTAACCACCAATTATAACTTGAAGCATTTAATTCAAGAAAAAAATTTGCATCTATCAAGCTACCTACATATGATTCTTACCCTTTCGGATTAAACTCTGCCAAGCCAAGGAACGTGGTCAAAATCTGTCGTAAAATCAAACATTTGTATTAGAAACTATTGTTACGCACATTTCTGTTGTGCTAAATCAAATCCCCTTAAAAAGATAATTATTGGCGATGAAATTAATTAATCTCTGCAGACCTCCCCAACAAAGGCTTTGGCAGCGATAACCCCAAGAGAAGTTTGCATGTAGCTCAAATAAGCAATGGGACTTAACAGGGCTGCTGATTTCAGCCTGTCCATCAGTAACCCTTCAGAGAAGGATGCCAAAGCTATAAGAGTTCCCTGTTAAATTTATTAAAATTGTGCACATTTAGCAGTCAAGATTAACGTACAGCAACTGACTGACATTGTTTATTAATTCAACTAAGAACTTTGGACAAAGTTACAAGTTTATTTAGGAAATTTGGATCAATTAATTAAAGCAAAGAATTATAAATAATTTAAGACATTCTAAAGCGTGTCATATTCTTTATAGACTGTGCTTACCAGTGAATGGCCAACGTAATGAGCTTTCTGCCCTGTTTGGCTGTGTACCATGTCAAAAATGGCTGGTAGATCATAGGTCACTAGTTCATCCCATGACCAATTCCAGTATTCCTGCCATACATATATGAAAATTTCAATTAGATACATGTCTATCAGCATCTATATCTGAATTTTCGATTTGGAAATTCAATCGACACCAATCCCAAATCATTTTTTAAAACAATATGAGTGACGAAATAAAATCAAGTTTTTAGCAAGATGTCAAACCCAACATATATAGATGAAAAATCCAACCCAAAGCCGGAGTAGCTGTGAGATGTTGACGTGACAACAAGATAGAATTATGTAGATGAAACGACAAAAAGGGTACTTTAAATATTGCTCTCCAAATTTAGTTTTGAGGCCAGAGTCAACATTAGATGATGGGTTCATAAATTTAAAAAAGATAAAAAATTATATAAGAAAAATTGTCGGCTTATCTCACAAGCCTGGAATATAAACATTTAATTCGTGACACTACAGAAAACCAAAAAATAAAGTGGGAGGAGAGGAAAACAACTGGTTCGCTAGAATCAAGAGAGACGTGTCCTTGGCTATATCTGGTCCCTCTAGTGTTAGCAATCCACACATCAAACCCATTATCAGCTAGAATCAACGGTAGATTTTGCTCTGGTGGATTCAAAAGCCATGTCATTCCATCCTGCATCCACAACAAATGAAACCTCTCAAGTTACAGAAGTGAAAAAACCAAACCTATAATTTGCACCCAAAACAATGTTACATAATTTACTTCACTGATGGTGTAATCATAATGTTGACAGGCCTTTAAACACATACAAAGACGAATTCTTGCAGCCAAACGTCAGTTTACCTCCGACTATAATTTGTGGCTTTTGATGATGACCACGCAAGAAACAGACGAAAGAGGGGACATGGTGCATGTGGCCTCACAGGAAGGGCAATAAAAAATACCTTGAACTCTGTGCCTATTTTGTATAAGACCCAAATGGTGCCTCATATTCTGTACAATCAGATTTTAGCGCATTCTGAGAGAATATATACCGAGGAGAGAACAGAGACCCGAGTCACAAGACTTCTTGCCTTATGAATCTAAATTCTCTCTTTGTCGCGGACTCCCAGGACAAACCTTTGGTTCGTGTATATATATCTTCACCGCACCGCAATAAAACCTGACTGAATAATATAATAATTATTTTTCCTAGTAGCAGAGTTTTATTACATGAACATATGTAAAAGAGTGAAGAGAGGAGCTAGTGGGCGCACTCCTCTTTAGCAATTAACAGCATAGTTTTTCTTTTTCAGCTTTAATTAGCTTCTTCAGTTTGTGATTGCGTGCAAGATTACGAGGCAAAACAGAGGGTGGAGCTTGACAAAGCACATGAGTGATAAGTAGTGCTTCCATCCGATCCAAGTCCAAGATGCTTCCGGGCACACTACCTAATTACAAATTATATATTCACTCACTTTCACAAATTACTAACGGCTAATCTTATCTCTACCTTTTTGCAACTGGCAAACAATTAGAGACTGGGCATGGGATTGTAGTCACTTCATGTCCTAAAGAAGCAAGCAATTTTTCTTAATTAGTGTTTATTTCAAGAAGCCATGATCAGAATTAGAGGATTTAGTCCACCATAAACCGAAAGTAGAGTTGGAAGGAAACACACTAGCTAGCCATGAACTGATGAACATGGTTCCATTTGAAGCCACTTTCCCCTAACAATACTCTCTCTCTCTCTCTCTATATATATATATATGCCTAACCAGACACAACATGATGTTGGATGCCGTAAATCATGCAAGCCTTTCTCTTTTACTTTTAGAAAACAACACCTTTGCAAGAGGCTTTTCAGTTCCTTCAGCTAATTTTAAGTGCTAGATGTTCTCATACCCACAAAATTTTGCTTTCGAACAAAGTAAAATCATGGGCAGCATGCACCTCGCTGGCCCTAGCAAGTAACAAACTATTCTTTTGCCTTTGAGGAGAATGATTGAAATTCGAAAGTAATAACTTTAGTACCCTATAATGTGGAACAGACACGGGATGGACCCTTTAGTCATGTCATCAGACAGAGCTATCTAAAGTCAGGTTTCACACTTGCAGAAGCGTCAGGATCAGTTCCTCGGAAATTAAATTAACTTCTCTTCTCTTCTTCTTCCTCACAAACAACAATAGAACCGGAAAAACAATTGCCAACAATTAGAGGAAGATATGTTAAATATTAAGCTGTCTTACCACTAGAACTCCATGTTGTATCAAGACTGGCTGCTTCTTTGCGACTCCTGCACTGGCAACACGTCCTTCGGGAATTCTCTGCATGTTAAGTATATATCCATCTTTGGTCGTCACCTGAAAAAACAAATGCCCACATTAGTCCTTTTGATTACATATATGAAACTTATGTTAGCACTCCCAAATTATACTGTAATCATTTTAATTAAACGACCAATTAATTATACATTATAATATGAAACTATGAATATTGCCATATGCTTTCCATCAAATGGGCTCTTACATGAATCTCCTGGCATTTGTAACCATGTTTAATCACCGAGGTAGCGCAAACACCATTCTCTGGAGGAATCACAGGAGCAGTGGTTAGGCTAAATGAATCTCTGATGGAACCATATACTCGATGGGGCTGGAGAACCAGAAGAACTATTACACAGAAGCTTAAAAAGCTAAGGGGATCAGCCATAACTAGCCTTGCTTGTAGTTGTGGAGATGCAAGTAGTGAAACTTCCCTTTATATAAGAGAAGATAAAGCGGCAAACAGAGTGTGAACACGAACTGATTTGAGTTTCCTTTTCTCGGTTTAACCGGCTGATAATATTTCTTGGCTTAAAGTGGGGTGCTTTTCACTTTATATCCACGCAGAAGCGAATGGGGTCGTGGGTCCCCACTATAGCTTTTTGGTCCTTATCATCAACAAACTAGACATGCTTAAGCCAGTTCATGAATCATGATCTAGAAGTCAAGTGTTCAAATTCATTTTTTTCTGAAAGCTAAGCAGATTGCAGTTGCAGATTTCAGAGAAAGGAAAGAGAGAGAGAGAGAGACAGGGACAGAGAGTTTTGCTAAGCTTCTGGACTGTGGGCATTTGGATGTTCTGGTAGAGAATGAGGCAATTTGGTAGCTTTTACGTATATAAACAAAAATTTAATGGGACCCAAGATGTGGCATGTCTTACTTGCTCTGTTGTCACACCTTGAACAGAGAGAATTGATAAGGTAAATCCTGATACCACTTTAAATTAGTGGGAGAGAAAGCTTGTTCACATCTAGACTCATTTGTTTTGTAACTTTCAGCAAGTTTTTAACTTACTTAACAGGTGGAGTTGAAGATCAACCTCGTGTAGAAGAGGTGTAGAAGTTTCTGTTTTACAGCCTTGATGGTCAGGTGATCACGTTTTGGTGTTAAAAAATTTTATGTTTTTCGATTGCTGGTGATCATTGTCTGTTTTGATTCGAAAATTATATATCATTTTATGTTAGACGTTTAGTTTGTTTTTGAGATCATAATTATTACTGATATTTGGTTGGTGTATCGTAGACTTTGAACTTGATACAATTTGATTTGATGTTTCAAAGTCAAAATTTAACCATTTATATGATATTGGATGGATGGTTTGAATTAATAGATTGAAGTCTAGCTTCAACTCTTCCCCTCTGGGTTGTATTGCTACCGCTTTAAAGTGTTGGAAATTAATGCCTCCTAAGAAGAACTCTGCAAATTTCTCTTTCGCTCTGCTTACTTAAATTAGTATGAGTCTTTACTATTTCCAGATACGTTTGACATGGCAAAAGACAAGTTACTTATGTGTTCTTGGTTATCTAGAATTATCTATTCTAAATATGAGTTGTCTACTCACATCTGTTATCTTATATGGAGAATAAACTGTGTTTTGTACTCTGCAGTAGCATATCAGTTTCTCTTGGAAATAATTTTCTGCAAAAACATTGTTTATCTACTGTAGTATATTCTCTTTCATTTCAACATAAGAAGCAGATTAAGGAAGATTTAACTTGGTATGAGCTATTTAATATACGCTGCTCTTCAAGATTATTTAACCTACAGAAATACTTGATCAGTGTTTAAGTCTCAGCAAATTAATATATTAACATGTGGCAAGTTTTATTGTCATATATTCTGCATTAAGAAGTGCTATGGCTGATGTACATAATTGTTGAATAACGGTCTAATATGAATTAAGAAGCTTAAAAGCTTAAGATTATGTCGAAATTTCAGGTGATAGAGAAAGCAAGAAAAGCATTATACCGACAACGATGCCGGAACTAATGATCCTTCAGACTCTAAATCAACTGAAATGACCAGTTAAGTTTAAATAAGTCCTGTACAGTTTTACTTGCATAAATTAAGTGTTGCCACGCCCACGCTGCTCCACTGCTTTTTGCAGTATTTTGTGTTACTGATTTGAAAAAGATCTCGAATCGTGTGTGCACAGGCAGAACACACACATAATGGCTTGCGTCACCGATTAAGGGGTAGAAAGTGGAGAAATAGGTGAAAACAAGGTAAGCAGAGAATGATGCCCTCAATTGATGTCAGAATTACTTTTGAGTTGATGACTAGCCTTTCACATGGAAAAAGATTTTTTTTTTTGATCGAATTAATCACAGTCATGAATCATTCTTTACATCTACGGCTTTTTCTCTGTCCAGTGAGCCTTAACCACGTCCAGTACAGAAATTTTAAGAGGGAGTTGGATATTTTCTAACAACCGCACATTTTTAAGTCCTTCCAGGGCAAACACATAATCAAAGTAACTTTTATAATTCAAAGATAACTTCAAATTGGATCAAAAATCATACTATATAGAGATTGTTATAGAAAAATATATAATATTACTATTTTATAAAAAGGATATCGTTTATGCTTTTTTTAGAGAAGTTAGAGCTTTTATTTATATTAGAGAGAGGGTTAGGTATCGTCCAAGTTACAAGATATTTTTTATAGAATAAGATATTTGTCACTTATAATTATGATTATATATGGTAAAAGTAAACAAAGAAACTAAAAGCAAATTACTTTTTTTCGTGAAGGTTTATATGATAAATCAAAAGTATTAAAGCAAAGTCTAAAGTCTAAAAGTTATATTACAAGTGTTATATAGACTTCACTTGAGAAGAACATAATTATTTTGATGAAGTGGTGATGTTAGAAATTTTAGGACATTCATCTGAGTCATCATCACTATCTAGACTTCACCAAGTTAATATGTCAAAAGATGATATGTTATCATCATTCTTCTTGTCTTGAGTTGGCAAAGATTCTTTTTGTAAAAGCTGTTAAAGATAAAGTTCATCCAGGCTATATGGGTTTTACGAATCTTAAAAATATGATAGATATGGTTGACTTTGAAATGAGGATGGAATTGTTGGTTGTAGCATACTCTGAAAAATGAGTTGTAAAAATAAATCATTATCACCTTGAGATTGAAAATTTTCTCCTGTTTTCACGTGTTTATGAGTAGAGTGATAAACCTTTCTATATTGTCTGAGCTTATAAGAGTATCTTAGAGAGTATTGTTCCTAAGGTGCGTCATTTTCGATAGATGGCCAAATCTAAGGTGGGATTCTTAAATTTATTTCTGAGATTCGCTTTTGGAATTCTCGAAACTCATGAGGATAAACTTCTTATTGTTGTGATAGCTATATGGAGAAAAGTAATATTCCTGCACATGAGAAAAGAACTGTAAATTTCTATTAGTAATAATGGTTCGTCTTTTAAAAATGTAAACGACGTGATGTAATGCTCTTTGGCCTCGAAGATTAAAACTTTTTTGTCTCTGGTATTTAAACTGATTTTTCCACCATGAAAGAGGATAAAACCATTCAAGGAAAATTTGAAAACATCCTGAAGGAGTGTTGAGAGTTTTATAACTATACAAGAAGCTTGTATAAGCCATTCTGCTCAACATGTTGAGATTAAATTCGATTCCAATTGAAAATTGTTGCATGAGATGCCAGAGAAACCATAAAATTTCTTGATTGAAATCTTTGTCAATATCTTGGACTTGATAAATCTTTATGTAGGAAAAGTCTGGATGAATTTCAATATATGGACCATGCTGAGTAAGGATCTTTACTTGATATTCCATCATTTGTTGATGATGAAACTGCTCAAGAGACTGGTTCGCTATTAAGGTTGGAACTTCAGGAGAAATAAATTCACATTCATTTGTTGAGAAAGTGACAGGACGCATCATGTGAATCATTGGAATAATTTGAAGAGAATTGCTTTGATTGTCTTTGAATTATTGAGATCGAGATGACATATTACAGGGACATTGTTAGGTCCTTTTATATGTTTAACATCAAAATTAAACTGAGAGAACCAGATTGCCCACTGAGTAAGTAAGGATGTGGCAGTTGTTTTTGTTTGAACTACATTATTCGTGGAAAAGAACTCATATCCATTTCTATAAGAAAATGATGGCCAATAAGATGAAATTGGAACTTTTCAATTTTCTTTTTGACTTTAAGAATTTCGTTGAATGTGAAATGTTAATGGATCTCATAATCAGAGAAAGAACTACTTTTGTATCCATAGACATTTCTTTTTCCATTCTTTTCTTCAAGTAAAATTACTGCCTAAAAGAAATCACTAGCATTAGTCTGCAAAATTCATTTTTCCTATAAAAGGAATTTGCAAGGGTAGAAGATCTTGAGCAATCTTCTTAATTTGACAAATATCAATGGTCTGTTCAAATCCATAAGATGGAACATTCTTTTTAAGCATGATCTGAAGAGGACGAATAGTCATTGAAAGTTTAAGGATAAAATCTACCATATAATTTATGATGCCAATGACTTGTTGAATTTGCTGCTTGGAGAGATTTTCATCATGAAAGTCATAATAGTTGCTTTCCAATATGAGACTGAAGATGATATTGTCCTTCTGTAATTATCATTCCCAAGACATCAACTTCTAGTACCACAAAGACACATTTTTTAGGAGAGGTCATGATACCATATTGACGAAGAAGAGAATGCAGATGCTGCAGTAGAGTCAAGTGTTCTTCTATTGTTGAAGAATATAGAAGAAGATCATCAATGTAGATGAGCATATTGGACATGAGTGGTTGGAAGAATTTAACCATGACCTTTGGAAAAATAAAACGACTGTTTTTAAACCAAAAGGCATAACAGTTCAATGAAAAACAATAATTTGGAATATAGAATCCAATTTTGAATCTTTCATCCTTTTGAATTCTCAATTGCCAAAATCCAGCTTTAAGGTCTGCTTTAAAAAAAACACGGGCTTTAGCAAGATTGGCAAAGAAAGTATGGGTATTGAGAATTAGAAATTTATTGCCAGCTAAAAATAAATTGAAAGAGCGAAAGTCAACCACTAATCCCAATTTTTTTCTAAGTTGTTCAGGTCTTATGCTGACATAAGAAGCTTCATAAGCCCATACAGACTTTATTGATTCAATTAAACCTTCAGCTTAATTGTTCTAGCTCTTGAATGGCAACGTTATAATGTTTAGGACTTATTTCTCTGTGACCAACTTTGGTGGGACTAACATCTTCATTCTTTTTAAAAGGAAGAGAAATGAAGAATTCAGAATTTTTCCAATGAGGGTTTGAGCATTTCATCAAAAATTCAGAATAATTATTGGTTGCAATGGTAAACAGAATATAGGCTTTAAGATTTTCTAAAGGGTCAAAAGAATAGGAAGGATCTATTTTAACTCATGAATGAAAACAATTTTTAATATCTAAGCCCATCAGGCTTGATCAGAACTCTTTTTATAAAAAACAAGGCTAATAAATCAAAATCTATAATAAGGTGTTTATCAGGTAAAGTTGAACCCATAAATTGATAAGCAAAAGATAACCTTGGAAAGATTTCAAGCTATACATTTTTGCTGATGAGTTCTATAATATTAGCAGCACAAAAATATTATCAATGTGATCTAATATTTTGAAGGAATAATAGTTGGGTTTAGAATTGAAATTGCTACTCTGGTGTCAATGAGAACAAGTAAATTGATTGACTTATCAAACTTAGATGTCCTTATTATGAATAGCACAATAGGAAAAATAAAGTTCGATATCTCACAAGTCAGCTATATTCAAATTTGTTGAGCTTCATAAGACTCATAGAATTCTTCTCCTGAATGGTCATCTGACTGACTGATCATAAATAGAGTGTTTTCATTTTCTTATTCTGAGAAGAGAGATTCAAGGTCTTCATCTTTACAAGAAATTCTTATAATGGGAGATATAACATCTGTTAGATTTCCTTTTTTTTTTTTTTGTGGTGCAGAAAAATCTTCTTGTTTTCTTTAACCAAGAAGAAGAATGCATTTTAAATCTTCTGACATTGTTTTTCCGTTGACAAACACAGGAATTGCCACCTTTACACCTAATCTTGAGATCTGGTCGTTGACAACTTTTCTAAGTTTCGCCAAACATTTTTGTATTCAGTAAGGAATTTGGAGTTGCAAAGCTTTTACAGTTGTTAAAGCATAAATTAAAGCAAATTTCCCAAAGATACTTGAGAAAGAGTCATATCTTTGGATGCAATAAACCTTAAGGTTTCTGATCCAAGAGGATCTAGAAGTTAATGAAGATAAGCATGTTTAAAATTAGGATCATCTAATTCTCTAATAAGATAAAATCTTCTATGAACCTTTTTGAAATGACGATGAATATGTTTAGGTTTAAAATAATAGCATTTCAGCTCAAAAAATTCTTCTCTTGCTTTGTCTTCAACATGAGTTAGACAACCCAAAAATTCTAAATAGATATAAAACATGAATTAGTTAATGTCTGCAGAATCAATGATCTATAACTGACAGTATTCTCCCAGTTTTAACCACCATTCTCGCAAAGAGCCTAACATTCTTGTACAAAGTCAAGAATAACTCCTTTAACTATGGATCAAGCGCATAACATTTCTACATTACACCAAGATGTCATTTCATAAATCTTATTTCTTTGGTCATCAATACTACTTCTTCATCAAATAACCCCTTGTAATCTGCAAAATCTTCTTTCTAAAGAACATCTAGTGGCAAACTTCGAATTTGTTTTGCTCTAAAAAAGACTTTAACACAGCCTTTTTCCACTCAATTTAGAATTTCTCCTTGCACTTCAACTGAAGTTTATGCTTTTGATGAGAAAGGAAACCCAATCTATATGCTCCAAGAACATCAGTCTGGTAATCTTTATTGCAATTATCCCTCTTGCTTAAAACATGCTGACCCTTTCAGATAACCAAATCGAAGAAGAGCACACAGACTTCCAAAGCCTCGTACATATGATGTTTTCTATCAGGCACATAGGAAAAAAACTCTTATGTTATGATTTGCTAAGAGAACCAAGTAGCATATTTGACTTTGTACTCAAATATACTGGCCCAATTCATCAGATAGTTCCAGAACCCTCTGGATGGATGATCTATATGAAGATCTTTCTTCTCCTGAATTTTCCAATCCTGAACCACCAATCCATATCTCTTCTCCTTGAAAGAGATATGTGCCTAAA
Source organism: Boswellia sacra (assembly GCA_013180625.2). Taxonomy (NCBI): domain Eukaryota; kingdom Viridiplantae; phylum Streptophyta; class Magnoliopsida; order Sapindales; family Burseraceae; genus Boswellia; species Boswellia sacra. The sequence continues at coordinate 751,020 of SNVD02013892.1, forward strand.
ACTGTTTGGATTCCAAAGAAGCATACAAAAATAACTCTTCCTTGTATAACTATGTATCAATCAGAACCTGCAGCATTTCCTTCTCTGGAATCCAGAGAAAATCCAGTCACTTGAGAGAAATATGCGTGGAAGGTTAAATCACCAACTTCTAGAAAAGTAGATGGACAACATGAATATATGAGTGAAACAGAAACATCATTAAACTAGCAATCTGAAAATGTTGTTGCTCAAAATTGATATCTTAAAAAAAAATAAAGGAAGCTGCTAAAAGAATAGAATCTAAAACAGAGTCTCATCAATAACAGGTATTAAGTCCTCTTGAAGCACTAAAAAGAAGAATTTGAATATCTTCACCAAATTATTCTTCAGCATATGAAACAATCCATTTCTTTTCAGCATCTCTAAATAGAGATAAATCAATTAAAGCATCAACTAATTTCTTTAGAAGGAATGATCTCTTCCACTCAACCTCTATAACACTTTTTAGACAGATTGTTTACCCCTATTTCTCTACCATCCCTTTTAACCAAATACCACAAGTCTTAACACTTACTCTTACCTCTATTTTTAGGGATAGTTCCTTATTCCTAAAAAATCAGCAGTCTTTACTTCAAAAATCTTCAAAATAAAAACTCACTCCCAATAAAACTCCTCAACCAAATCCACCAATACAACTCACTATAATTCCTAATCTTATGACCACATACCTTCAGAATCTTACCATTGAAGCCCAAATTTTACTACAATCTTCTTCCTCTGAAGATATCTCTGATCATGAAGAAAATGAAAATTTTGATTTGTATTAGATTCTTCTTATTATGATGCAAACTGGTGATGGTGATTCTCAATCTTCTGAAGCACATGCTACTATTTAAGATCCTTTTGATAAAGATGAATCTATCGAAGATACTATTCAGATCTATCAAGATACTCATCAACCTGCACATCATAAAACTTCTTTTGTTCACTTTTGATTATTGTAGCATTGATAACCAAAGAAACATGATTCAAGAAATGACATCTTGGTGTAATGTAGAAATGTCACCTTCTAGATCCACAATTAAAGGAGTTATTCTTGACTTTGTAGCAAGAATAACAAGCTCTTTGTGAGAATGATGGTTAAAACAGGGAGAATACTGCCAGTTATAGATCGTTGATTATGTAGACATTAACCAGTTTATGTTTTATATCTACTCAAAATTTCAGGGTAGTCCTACTCATGTTGAAGACAAAGCAAGAGAAGAATTTTTTGAGTTGAAATGTTGTTCTTTTAAGCCTAAACATATTCATCATCATTTCAAAAAGGTTCATCAAAGATTTTATCTTATTAGAGGATTAGATGATCCTAATTTTAAACAAGCTTATCTTAATCAACTTCCAGATCCTCTTGGATCAGAAACCTTGAGGTTCATTGCATCAAAAGGTATGGCTCTTTCTCAAGTATCTTTGGGGAATTTGCTTCAATTTGTGCTTCAACAACTGCAAAAGCTTGTAACAACTCTTTCTTATTTAATACAACAATGTTTGGAAAAAAACATGGAAAAAAACATGGAAAATTATGTCAACGGCCAGATCTTAAGATTGAGTGTAAATGTGGCAATTCCTATGTTTGTCCAACAAAGAAAAAGAAGCATTTTAGAATATTTAAAATGCCTTCTTCTTCTTGGTCAAAGTAAACAAGAAGATTTTTTTGCACAAAGAAAACAAAGATGAAATCTAACAAATGTTATATCTGTAATAAAAAAAAGACGTTATGCAAAACAAAGTCCTCAAAAGAAAAAGAAAGATAAGGTTTTTCACACCATTTCTCTAATTACGGGAATTTCATGTGAAGATGAAGACCTTGAATCTCTCTTCTCATAATAAGAAGTAGAAAATGAAGACATTCTATTTATGATCAGTCAATTAGATGATCATTCAAGAGAAAAATTCTATGAGTATTATGAAGCTTAACAAATTTTAATACAGTCAACTTGTGAGATATCGAAGTTTATTGTTCCCATTATGCCAGTCATAATAAGGACATCGAAGTTTGATAAGCCAATCAATTTACTCACTCTCATTGACACGAGGGTAGTAGCTTCAATTCTGAACCCAACTGTCCTTCCTTTAGAATATTAGATTTCACATCGGCAATATTTTCGTGCTACTAACAATGAGGTTTTCTCTATAGAACTAGGGATGGTAATTTGACCCAGTCGGGGCCGGGGATCCAGAAAATTCGGATGTCCGGGGCCGATTAATAACCCGAAAAACCGGGGAATTTGGTCGGGACCGGGGAGAAATTTTCTGCCCCGGCCCCGGCCCCGGGGCCAGGGTGGGGGTGGGAGGGCCAGGGCCGGGGACCCGGAATTAAACCCGAGGGATGTAATTGAAATTTTAAAATTATGTCAAATAAAGTTCATATCCCTTAGATTGTAATACTTGCTTATAACCCTTTATATAAATCTAAGCCCATTTTCTAATTTTTTTTTAAACAGCCCAGCGCGCAAAGCCCAGCCCAACAACCCAAAGCCATAATTTAAAAAAATTTGCACCAACCACAGCTTGAACCCATTCCCTCTAACATATTTAAACAACACAACACCCACTACCACTCGGCTATAGCCTCCTTTTGCATAAACTTATGAGTCTGAAGATACATATAGATATTAAGCCCAGCCCATGCCATAGTTTCAAAAATTAAATGAAGAATTGCTCCAGCCAAGCCTTGAATGCGCGCCCTTCCTCATATTCAAGCAGCGTAGTACCACTAGGTCAAAGCCCTCTTTGTGTAAACTTATGACTCCCAAAATATATATAATATATTATAAAGTTTCAGAATTTTTAAAAAACTGTACAACCCGGGTTTTAATCCTGGGTTATTGAAAAACCCAGCCCCACCCGGGGTGCCCCGGCCCTAAAAAAAAAATTCCGGGGAATTTTTCGGGGCCGAATTAAAAAATTAAACGCCAGTGCCAGGACCGGGGACCATCGACCCCGACCCCGGGTTTTGCCATCCCTATACAAAACTCATCAGTAAAAAGTTATAGCTTGAGATCTTTCCAGAGTTATCTTTTGCTCATAAATTTATAGGTTCAACTTTACCTGATAAATACCTTGCTATAGGTTTTGAATTATTGGCCTTGTTTTTTATAAAAAGAGTTATGATCAAGCCTGATGGGCTTAGATATAAAAATTATTTTTTTCCATAGGTTAAACTAGATCTTTCCTATTCTTTTGACCCTTTAGAAAATCTAAAGGCCTATATTCTGTTTATCTTTGCAGTCAGCAGTCATTCTGAATTTTTGATGAAATGCTCAAACCCTCATTGGAAAAATTCTAAATTCTTCATTTCTCTTCCTTTTAAAAAGAATGAAGATGTTAGTCCCACCAAAGCCCCTCACAGAGGAATGATTCCTTAACATTATAGCCTTACCATTCAAGAGCTAGAACAATTATAAGCTCAAGGTTTAATTAAACCAACAGAGTTTGTATAGGTTTTTAAAGCTTTTTATGTTAGTATAAGACCCAAATAGCTTAGAGAAAAATTGAGATTAGTAGTTGATTTTTGCCCTTTCAATTTATTTTTAGCTAACAATAAATTTCCACTTCCTAATACCCATACTTTCTTTGCCAATCTTGCTAAAGCCCGTGTTTTTTCTAAAGTAGACCTTAAAGTTGGATTTTGACAATTGGGAATTCAAAAAGATGAAAAATTCAAAACAGGGTTTTGTATTCCAAATCATCATTTTCATTGGACTGTTATGCCTTGTGGTTTAGAAACAGCCCTTTTTATTTTTCAAAAGACCATGATAAAAATCTTCCAACCACTCATATCCAATATGCTTATCTATATTGATGATCTTTTTCTATATTCTTCAACAATAGAAGAACATTTGACTCTACTACAGCAAATACATTCTCTTCTTATATGGTATTATGATCTGTATCATGATCTCTCCTAAAAAATGTGTCTTTATGATACTAGAAGTTGATTTCTTGAGAATGAGAATTACAGAAGGACAATATAGTCTTTAAACTCATATTGGAAAACAGCTATTAGACTTTCCTGGTGAAAATCTTTCCAAGCAGCAAATTCAACTAGTTATTGGCATCACAAATTTTATGGCAGATTTTATCCCCAAACTTTCAATGGTTATTCATCCTCTTCAGATCATACTTAAAAAGAATGCTCCATCTTGGGGGTTTGAAGAGACCACTGTTATTTCTCAAATTAAGAAGATTGCTCCAAATCTTCCGCTTCTACAAATTCCTTCTACAGGAAAAAGAATTCTATAGATTAATGCTAGAGATTTCTTTTGGGTAGCAATTTTACTTGAAGAAAAAAATGGAAAAGAAAATGTCTATGGATACAAAAGTGGTTCTTTCTCTTGATATTCCAACATTTGTTGAAGTTCCAGCCTTAATAGCAAACTAGTCTCTTGAACAATCTCATCATTAACAAATATTGGAATATCAAGCAAAGGTTCTCACTCAGCATGGTCCATTCCCTCTTGAGAATATTGAAATTCATTGAGACTTTCCTTACATGAAGATTTATCAAGTTCGAGTTGTTGATAAAGATTTCAATCTTGAAATTTTATGGTTTGTCTGGCATATCATGCAATGATTTTCAATTGGAATTGAATTTAATCTCAATTATATGTGGAATAGAATAGCTCAGACAAGCTTCTTGTATAGTTATGAAACTCTCAACACTCCTCTAGGATGTTTTCGAATTTTTCTTAAATGGTTTCATCCTCTTTCATGGTGGAAAAATCAGTAAGAATACCAAAGACAAAAAAGTTTCAATCTTCGAGGCCAAAAAGAATCACAACATGTTATCTACATTTTTAAAAGATCAAGCATTATCACTAATAGAAATTTACAGTTCTTTTCTCATGTGCAGGAATATTTCTTGCGTCTATATAGCCTAGCACAATAGTCGAAAGCTTATCCTCATGAGTTCCGAGAATTCCAAAGGCGAATCTTAGATATTAATTTATAAATCCCACCTCAGATTTGGCCTTTTATCGAAGATGACGCATCTTGGGAATAATACTCTCTACAACACTCTTATCAGCTCAAGCAATATAGAAAGGTGAATAACTGTACTCATAAACATATGAAAACAGAAAAAAGTTCTCAATCTCAGCGAGCCCAAGATAACAATGATTCATTTTTTACAGCTTAGCCTCCAGAGTATGCCATAACCGACAATTCCATCTTCATCTTAAAGCCAACCATATCCATCATATTTTCAAGACTCGCAGGACCTATACAACCTAAATGAACCTTATCTCCAACAACTTTTGCAAAAAGAATCTTTGCCAGCTCAAGACAAGAAGAATGATGATTTTTGATATGTTGACTTGGTGGAGTCCAAATAGTGATGATGACTCAGATAAATATTCTAGAATTTCTAACATCACCACTTTGCCAAAATAATTATGTTCTTCTCAATTTAAGCGTATATGACACTTGTAATATAACGTTTAAACTTTAAACTTTATTTTAAGACTTTTAACTTATCATGTAAACTTTCATTAAGAAAGTAATTTGCTTTTACTTTCTTTGTTTGCTTTTGTTCCATATGTAATCATAATTACAAGTGACAAGTGTCCTCTCCTGTAGAAAATGGCTTATAGCTTAGGAAGTACTCAGCCCTCTCTCTAATATAAATAAAAGCTCCAACTTCTCTTGGAAAAGCATAGAAGAGACCCCTTTTGTAAAATAGCAGTGTTATGCATTTTTCTACAACTATCTCTATTCGGTATGGTTTTTGATCCTATTTGAAGTTATTCTTTAAATCATAAGAGTTTCTTTGATTATACGCTAGTGCAAGGAGGGCTTAAAAATTCTTAGTTGTTAAGAAATATTTTGATTCAGAATTAAGATTTCCAAGTTATTAAGAGTATGAAAAGCCCCATAATTTCATGTTGACATTTTGTGAACTTTTTTACGAAACACAAAAACCCATTTTATTACGAAGTAGTAAAAATACTGAAAACACTATTTCAATCTTCCACAAACTTGCTGAATAAAGCCAATGCAGCTTCAAAATGAAGTCAAAGCTTGTTATTTATACAAAGCATTTATTCATTCTTTGTTACCTTATGGTCAACAATCCATTATCGATTAGTAGAAAAGTTACTCTATAGTTTGTAGTAGCCTAAATTTGTAAGGGTGATTTATGTTAAAGATATTGTGGTCCAAGTTGACTTTTTAGGAGATCTTGCTTGGTCTCGCTTTGATGTATGGGTGTCATGATTTTATTAAAATATTTAATGGATTAGAATTACAACCTTTGTAAAATTCTAAGTCTATAATTTGATATCATAATTTATATGATAAAAATTTACTGAAAGAGAAAAAAATAAAAAAAAAATGATAGAAGTCATATCCCTAATGGAATTTTGTTATGTAAATTATCACATCATGTTGTATAGTTTGAATTGTATAAGGATTGTAAGTCTAATATTGTTATTAATTTGTTGGGCTAAAGAAGAGGGTAGCTACGACTACCAAGAAGAAACGCTGCACATCAAAACAATCATGGATTGGCTCAAATATTTATTGGCATAAACCATATATAATCCAAATGATGATGTTATTTAATTTTAGGTTGTAACCAAGAGGGTAAAAATTGTTACATAAATTACATGCAACAAATCAGTAATTTTTTCTGCATGCAAAGAAAATTAACTAACTATAATGAAATTGATTGAATATCTAGCATCCATTGTTCAAATTTTGGCCGCACGCTTAGGGGTGGTAATTTTTGACACGACACGCGAACACGATTTGACATGACACGGGTTTGAGTGGGTTTGGGTTTTGGGTTATTCGTGTTTGTGTCGAGTTCGTGTCGGAGATGTCAACCCGTTTAATAATCGTGTTGTGCTCGGGTTGAGAGTCTTCGACACGCAAACACGATTATGACACGACACGATTATGACATGAACACGATTATGACACGAGTAACACGAATACATATTATACACGAATGACACGATAACACGAATGACACGAATATTGACACGATTATAAAATAATATTAAATTTAAAAATATTAAATTTAATATCAAAATTTTGGACATTTTAATCCCTACTACATGTATTCAAATTTTAAATTAAGAAAATAAATTTGAACCTAAGATAGTTTAAACCTATAACACATTTGGATACTTTTGTCATTTAATAAAAATTGAATCCTAATTCTAATTTCTAAATCATGGAAATCGGAAACCTAATATCAAAACAAAAATGCAACCCAACTTCCCTCCTGAGTCCTCACCGCCGCCAGCCAAACTTCAGCACCATCCATGGTCCACCACCATCCAGACAGACCAACCTTCTCAGCGGCAGCTTCTCTCCTCACCGCCGTCAGCCATCTACTATCCTCACTGCTGCGCCGCCGATCGCTTCAGCACCATCCACAGTCCACCATCCAGACGGACCAACCTTCTCAGCGGCAGCTTCTCTCCTCACCGCCGCCAACCATCTACTATCTTCACTGCCGCACCGCCGATCGCTTCAGCACCATAGATCCTCCAGCCGATGCTTTGCCATTCTAAGCAAATTTAGTCGAACCAGTGGTAGAGCGTCAGTCTTGCAAACCGAAGGTCTCTACTTCAATCCTGAATGGAGGCATAGTATTATCATTTTGGTATTTCGTCGGATGTGTATTGGATTTCTATCTCTCTTCTTTAATTTAGGGTTTATTTAGCTTGATTTGAATTGCAAATTCTGCTGAAAGGATCCATGGAAGAATTATTTTTGTTTAGCTTATTGCTGTTGTTTATCTTAGAAGTTTTAAGAAAATTGAAGTCATAATTTCCTATATGACATAAATTAATCTTCCGCATATAGGTGACCTATGATTTTTCTATCATCAACGACTAAGGCATTCATATTTTCTGAAGGCTGTTGTAAAATGAGGGGTCTGTCTATCTCGATTAAAAATGGGTTTTTAGGAGCTGTGCTGTGCTGTGCGTATGGCCTGGCCTTGTGATTTTTTTCTTGTTGTGGTTATCTTGCTTACGAAAAGGATGAGTGGTTATAATTTTGGTCATTCCAAGTCGTATCATCTGCTTGATTATGATGAACAACTATTTTTTCTAATCTGTTTGTTGTGTAATCGGTGTCGAGTTCCTCTTTTACTTGGTGAATAGCCTATCTGAAGATTAGACCTTCAACCCCTGAATCTAGTTTCTTAATCCCATTTCTTTTTATGGTGCCTGTGTCATTTTCTACTCTGGTTTATAGAGTTTACCTTGTTCATAGCAAATTAATACACAATATAGGGTTATGCATTATAGACAAAGAAAACTTCTGTTTCAGATCATGTGGGGCGTGTTCAATTATCTCCAGAGATATGTCTTAAGTTTTAATGGTTCTATCTGCTTATTGTTAAATGGTGTTTGTTCAGTTTCCTAGTTGTGAAGAGTTTTGAATAAATATGTTCTTACATTTAAGAATCAGACACCTGAAAGCCCTTCTTGATGTCAATGTATCTTGAGGCTATCTTCCTTTCTAAAAAAATTAAAAAAAAAACACAATTTGGGCCTACGAACCAGTGAATGTAATAATTGGAATACTTGATTCATCCATTGACATAATCAGATAATTAATGAAAATCTGCCTGAAATGCAGGCCACTTTCTTTCTTCTCTCTCTCGCCTAATGCTTTACTTCTTGGTACACTGCAAGAAGTTTTGTTCTCTATCATTTTTGTTCTCTATCATTTTAATAATATTTTTACTATCAGGATAAGTTCTTTGCATCTTTTTATGATAATATTCAATTTAATATGGTACACTGCAATATGCAAAGTATCTTTACTGCTTTAGTAGTTTAACCAACACTAAAGCAGGCCACTTCTCATACAGCTATTATTTTATTTATTTATCATCACCAAGACAAACAAATGTCACTTCTCATAAAAAAAAAAACCTAAATAAAAAGAATAATGCATGCCACTTTCTTGGTACAGAACTTCATAGAATGTTGAGGGTTCTATTTCCCTTAAAAAGGAAGTGGAGCCAACCAGGTAGTTTAGAATTTCATAGAATGTTGAGGTTGGTATAGAACTAAATTCAAAAAAAAAAATAATGATATTCAATATGAACAACTTATTAAACAAAGTGTCCAGGAAAATGCCAGGAAAATGCAGGCCACTTTCTTTCTTTTCTCTCTCGCCTAATGCTTTACTTCTTGGTACACTGCAAGAAGTTTTGTTCTCTATCATTTTAATAATATTTTTACTATCAGGATAAGTTCTCTGCATCTTTTTATGATAATATTCAATTTAATATGGTACACTGCAATATGCAAAGTATCTTTACTGCTTTAGTAGTTTAACCAACACTAAAGCAGGCCACTTCTCATACAGCTATTATTTTATTTATTTATCATCACCAAGACAAACAAATGTCACTTCTCATAAAAAAAAACTTAAATAAAAAGAATAATGCAGGCCACTTTCTTGGTACAGAACATCATAGAATGTTGAGGGTTCTATTTCCCTTAAAAAGGAAGTGGAGCCAACCAGGTAGTTTAGAATTTCATAGAATGTTGAGGTTGGTACAGAACTAAATTCAAAAAAAAAAATAATGATATTCAATATGAACAATTTATTAAACAAAGTGTCCAGGAAAATGCATGCCACTTTCTTTCTTTTCTCTCTCGCCTTATGCTTTCATTTGTTTATTATACCATTCCATCTTTCGTTTGCTATCTGAAATTTTCATTCAAGTTTTAATTAATTTGATCTTAACTAATAATTATTGACAAGTACTGAAATTTTTACTGTTTCAATGTATTTTCTGTCTTGTGTTTCTACTAAGTTTAATAAGATTGTTTTACTTAACATTATCAATCTTTCATAAGTAATCTCCTTGATCAGATATTCATTAGCATAATTAATTTTATGCAGGTTTTTTTCCTTAAAAATGGATTCTTTAGCAACTCAAATGGAAACTAATTTGCTAAGTGAGGATGACATATTCAATATGGCTAGTGAGTCTGAAGGCACTACACGACAAGATATGATTCAAAGTGGGACACGAAAAAGAAAGTTAACCTCAGAAGTGTGGAAGTTTTTTGATATACTACCAAGGGAAGGGTATCCAGATAAGAAGCAAAGATCCAAATGCAAATTATGTGGAGCAATTTATATTTCTGAGTCAAGGAATGGAACGGGTAATTTGAAGCGACATTTGGAGTCTTGCCCAAGAAGACATTCTCATGATATAGGTCAGTATATGATAAACCAAATTGATGGCAATTTGGGAATACGTAGTCCTAAATTTGATCCTGTTGTCTTTCGTGAACTATTGTCTGCTGCACTTGTTATGCATGATTTGCCATTTCAATTTGTTGAGTATACTGGCGTTATGAGGCTTTTCACATATTTGAATGATGAGGTGACTCCCATTTCTAGAAACACTGCAAAGGCTGATATGTTAAAGATATATAATAGGGAAAGGGCAAGAATAAAAGCCATGTTAGATGAGGCACCTGGTAGAATTAGTTTAACCTCTGATTTGTGGACTTCCATAACTACGGATGGGTATTTGTGCGTGACTGCTCATTTTCTTGATAAAAATTGGGTTCTACAAAAGAGAGTGTTAAACTTTTGTGCTTTGCTACCTCCACATTCTGGTGTTAATTTGTCTGATAAAATATGCAAGTTGCTAAGTGAATGGGGCATTGAAAAAAAGATATTTTCAATCACTTTGGATAATGCTTCATCTAATGATACTTGTGTTGAGATTCTAAGATCTCAATTAAATATTAAGAAAGCACTATTATCCAAAGGAGATTTCTTACATATTCGTTGTTGTGCTCATATCCTTAATTTGATTGTTCAAGAAGGATTGAAAGAAATAAATGAAGCAATCTATAAAATTCGTGAGAGCATTAAGTATGTCAAAGGGTCACAAGGAAGAAAAAAGACTTTTCTTGAATGTGTGAAACAAGTGTCTCTAGAATGTAAAATGGGTTTGAGGCAAGATGTTCCTACAAGATGGAATTCTACTTTTCTCATGCTTGAAAGTGTCATGTATTATAGTCAAGCATTTTGTCACATGCAGTTGACTGATTCTAACTACATTCATTGCCTTTCTCCGAGTGAGTGGTTGAAGGTGGAGAAAATTAGCAACTTTTTGAATGTATTTTATGAGACTACATGTATATTTTCTGGCTCAAAGTACCCAACTTCAAACTTGTACTTTCCTAAAATGTTAGTGGCTCATTTGACTTTGAAGCAACACTTTGAAAGTGAATATGACTACTTGAAGGATATGGTTGAGCGCATGTTGTCTAAGTTTGAGAAGTATTGGTCAAATTATTGCATTATTTTGGCTATAGCAGTTGTCTTGGATCCGAGATACAAAATGCAATTTGTGAAGTTTGCATATAAAAAACTTTATGGGGATGATTTTGAGATTAAGTTGTCTAAAGTTAGAGAGAAGATGTTTTCTTTGTACAATGAGTACAAAAGAAATCCAACTTCTAGTGTATCTTCTTCATCCAGAGATCCTGATGATATAATTAGTCAAGACATGACTACTCGGAAAGCTGTAGAAGCTATTCTTTTATAGGTAAAAAACACTAAACGTTTCATCCAAATCTATATATTTGTGTAATATTTGTGCTATTTACTTGTTCATTTTTTTAATGATTATTATTTCGTATGATATGCATAGGAATTTGATCAAGTTGACAGTTTTAGACAAACAATTTCAAATCAAAAGTCACAATTGGAGTTATATTTGGATGAACCAAGGACAGAATTGTCAGCCAATATGGATATTCTTCTTTTTTGGAAAGGAAATGAGTTTCGTTATCCTGAAGTTGCTTGTATGGCTCGTGATATTTTAAGCATTCCAGTTTCTACAGTTGCATCCGAGTCAGCTTTTAGTGTTGGTGGACGAGTTCTTGATCAATTTAGAAGTGCACTTACACCGGATACAGTAGAGGCTTTGATTTGCACTAGAGATTGGTTGTTTGGACAACAAGGTAACTCTTTCAACAATTTATTTTTGTTTTCTTCCTCTATAATTTGTTTTATTATGTTTATAAATACTTCTTTATTCATTTTATAAATGATTGGATTCCATAGAAACTGAAAGTCTAAAGATAGATGAGTTGACTGAAGATGTAATGAACTTGAGTATCAACCAACAAGCTGGAGAATCGGCTGGTAGTTCTTCCATGACATGAACGTCTTAATTGTGTAAGTGCATAATTCATTTACATGTGAAATCTGATTTGGTAATTGAAGACTTGAAGTGTATCGTAGTTTTCATTGTTATGGTTTATGAGATCATGAACAAATTGTAAACTTTCTCCTCGGTCATAACCGTGTTAGCAGGTCATAACCGTGTCAATCAGGTAGTGTCAATAATTTAATCGTGTCTTAATCGTGTTAAACAGGTCGTGTTCGTGTCTAACACGAATACGACCCGTTTATTATTCGTGTTAGCGTGTCGTGTCGTGTTATCCTTTTATTAATCGTATCGTGTTCGTGTTGAGTCACAATGACACGAATAATAAACGGGTCGTGTTCGTGTCGTGTCAATTTTTATCGTGTCACAACTCGACACGATAAGAACACGACCCGCGAACACGAATTGCCACCCCTACGCACGCTAGCTTGTATCTTTGCCAGCTTAAGACAACAAGAATGATGATGACATACCATTTTTTCACATATTGACTTGGTGGAGTCTAGATAGTGATAATGACTCAGATGAATATTTTAGAATCACTACTTCCCCAAAATAATTATGTTCTTCTCAAATCAAGCCTATATGACACTTGTAATATAACTTTTAAACTTTAAAATAAACTTTAGGACTTTTGACTTATCATGTAAACTTTCACCAAGAAAGTAATTTGCTTTTATTTTCTTTGTTTGCTTTTGTTCCATATTAATCATAATTACAAGTGACGAGTGTCCTGTCCTATAGAACATGTCTTATAGCTTGGATAGTACCTAGCCCTCTCTCTAATATAAATAAAAGCTCTAGCTTCTCTTGGAGAAGCATAGACGAGACCGCTTTTAAAAAATAGCAGCATTAAGCATTTTTCTACAACTATCTCTATTTGGTATGCATTTTTCTACAATTATCTCTATTTGGTATGGTTTTTTTATCCTATTTGAAGTTATTCTTTGAACCATAAGAGTTTCTTTGATTATGTGCTAGCGTTAGGAGGGCATAAAAATGTGGAGTTGTCATGAAATATTTTGGTTCAGAGTTAAGATTTCCAAGTTATTGAGAGTATGAAAAGCTCCGTCATCTCTGGTTGACATTTCGTGAACTTTTTTACGAAACACAAAAACCCATTTTATTACAAAGTAAATGGTAAAAATATTGAAAACGCTATTTCAATCTTCCACAAACTCGCGTAATAAAGCCAATGCAGCGTCAAAATAGGTCAAAGCTTGTTATTTTTCTAAAGCATTTATTCATTCTTTGTTACTTTATGGTCAATAATCCATTACTGATTAGTAGAAAAATTACTCTATAGTTTGTAGTAGCCTAAATTTGTAAGGGTAATTTATGTTAAAGATATTATGGCTCAAGTTGACTTTTCAGGGGATCTTGTACGGTCTAAATTTGATGTACGAGTATCATGATTTTATTGAAATATTTAGTGATTATAATTTTTATACAATTCAAATTCTATAATCTGATTTCAAAGTCTATGCGATAAAAATTCACCGGAAGAGGAAAAAATAAAAAAAATTGATAAAAGTTACATCTCTAATAGAATTTTGTTATATAAATTATTACATTACGTTGTATAGTTTGAATTGTATAAAGCTTGTAAGTCTAATATTGTTATTAATTTATTGGGTTAAAGAAGAGAGTCACTACCACTGCCATGAAGAAACGCTGCACATCAAAACAATCATAGATTAGCTCAACTATTTATTGGCATGACCATATATAATCCAAATGATGATTTTATTTAATTTTAGGTTGTAACCAAGATGGTAAAAATTATTACATAAATTACATGCAGCAAATCAGTAATTTTTTCTGCATGCAAAGAAAATTAACCGACCATAACGAAATTGATTAAATATATAGTATCCATTGTTCAAATTTTGGCCGCACGCCAGCTCGTATCGGTGCTTGCAAATGTCTGTTCAGTTTCACCCTCACCCTCCACGGCAGCGAGTGATTGCTGAGCAGCCGCGGGTGTAATCGTTAGATGGCTTACCAAGATGCGTCATCTTCTCCTCGGTGCTGCCCGCTAACCCTCTGCCATGTTCTTCACGGTTGTTGATGCCCAATAACCCTCTACCGCCAGATGCCTCCACATGGCTTACCATCACCATGCCAAATAGTGCCAAGCACAATAGCCACAACTTGATCTTAGAGGCTTCCATCACTCTCTTTTATATATCTTTTATGGCTATGTGTTCTTCATTATGAAACCTTATTATGACATTTTATAGATTCTTAATTGTGGGTTTAACTTAGTAATTAACTTTAATTAGAGATGTTAGTTCTATACTTTTCCAAATGTCTTAATGTTTAGACCCTTTTTTGTTGTTGCTTTGGGGAGTTTTTCTTAAGTTGGATGCAATAGCGATTTTGTTTTGGTTGTTATTGTTTTGCAATTTTAGGAGTTCCATTTTTTATGTGACTTGGTCCAAACCAGGTTGTTTCTTAGTCATTCTCAAACAATTTACATGGAGAATTTGTATATATAGTATTGGTAAGTAAAAAATTAAATAAACTTCTATATTCAATCCAGTTTACAACTATTAGTCTATTAGTGGTGGACTAGACATTTTACTCTAATTGTCATCTAACTATTTGCGATTGTAATTAATTTAATTAATATACAATATAAGTCTGTCCTCTATTCAGGGTTAAGTTTCGCCTTCAATTCAACCAGTTCGAAAGACAGGAGAGCAATACCGAAAAATTTGATCTAAAAGAAAAGTGTCATATCTGCCAAACCAAACGGCCTTTAGTACTACCAACCATCATATCAGCTTCTCAACTCTCATTAATTTTGTGTGGCATGAAGCCGCAACATGATTATGATAGGGAAGAATGAATCACCTCTATACTACAGAACCAGAAAGTAACAGGATTTATCACACCAACTTTAAATATGATCCGGACACTAATTTGAGCCAACATGACAAAGTTTAAACCAGAAGATTCAGAATATCTATGAACACTTTATCGCAGGGGGCTGAAATATGTGAATCATTTTTTAAAACTAAACGGCAATCAGTGGTAGACTGTAGCAATCATATAAAGCCGAACTTTCTCAATATATGTCTATGCTCATTTCATTGGCAATTCACGCTTTTCCTTTGAAGTTTCTTCTTATTACAAAAACTACCTATTAAATCCTCCTGAACATTTTAGCATCAGACCATCTCCTTAGCTGCTTTTTACATGTCTTATGACTCCAAAATTCCGTTGAGTGCTAGAAAGTGTACCACACACTTTATACAATCAGGTACTGAGAAGATGTGTAGCTTGGAAATCATGCTCTGCCAAATTCTGATATTCAATTCTCATATCTACACAGTACTTTGCTGGAAATCATGGTTAACCATTTACAGCTACGGCAGGGCTAGACTTCTTCTTCCTGTCACTGAAACTACGACAACTGCCCAAGCTTGGAAGGCAGCATTGCACAGACCTCATCGGCTTCTCATCCATCATGGGATCCTCATTAGCAGTCCTCTCACTACTACAGAGAGAGTTCGCCCCAGACACATATGGGGTACCATTCGCGGATTTCAGAGGTACAGCAAGTATGGTAGGCCTAACTTCGGTGCTCCCATTGGCCTTGTTCTGGCTGCTGCCTGAAGTATACTGTTTATCAACGTCTTCTTCTTCTGGACCTTCTCTAATGCTCTGCTGGAACAGTTCCCCTAATTTCATTTTCTTCCCGGTTGGGGATGGTTCAGGAATTGAACCAGGAGATCCGCCCACCAAAGGGGTTTTGTTGACTTGAGGTGTCCCAGTAGGGAAGCTCTGATGTACTGGGGTATTACCACGGGATGGGGTAAAATCTGCAAAAAATAGTTGAGAGAAACTAAAATGAAAAAATGAGGGTAGAAACAACGAGAACAAGCAAAGAGACAACTTTCTGTTTGAATAAAAGAGGCTTTGCTTTCAAAGATTCAAGACAGATCGGTAAACAAACATAAACAGGTCGTAACTATCAGAAAAAGGGAACTAAGGAGACCAATTACGTTTTCCAAAGACCAATGAGCAACTTCTTCGCTAACTATTCAGGTCAGTATTTGGACGTTTCTGAGATCTAAATATAGATCAGAGTATCCTCCATCTATATATTAAAGGCACAGCTTAGACCACTCAGACACATACTTACCTCCATTAACACTGTAAAAATCATCATCACAATCAGAATCTAACCAAGGTTGAGAATCAAAAAACGTCTCCTCTTTACTACCTGCATAGACAAAAGAAAGATATATGTTTAAACTTCAAAGAACAGGAGCTCACGGAGAATTACTCGAAAAGAAAAAAAACATTTCAATTCATGTATTAACTAAAGTATACCTGCTAAAATTTCTACCTTACAATATATATATTTCAAAAAGATTAAAGAAAATGGAATTGAATTTTGCATCAGTATAAAGGATCTCTTCTCTAACATTCCTACTCATTTTTATGCATTGTGTCATAGTTCTGGGCAAGACAAAAAAAATTGACTCCTAGAACCCAGAAGCCAAACACCTTTGTCAGTAAAAGATTAGAATCAATTGGTAAGTGAGTAGAAACAACCAATTAGAAAATCAGTGAAGCTAGCAAACCATATGGAAATCATGATGTCTTGGCCATATATACTCTAGGCTTTAATGTGTATATCATGGACTCTGGTCGGTTTCATAACAATTCTTTTCTGACGGTACAAGGAAAGTTCAATTTCGAATTGGCTATTAACTAAAAGCCATAACTAATGGTGGGGCTATCACAAAGAATGATCCATGTGAAACCCATGAAACATTACTGCTATAACAGTGAAAACAAGAAGGTCCCCATCAAGAAATTAGCCAAATCAGCAGCAAAATATGCAACATCAGCCTAAAAGACATATCGAGAAGATGATTTGGCTATCCGCAGCTTTATCCTGAGGTCTCCAATGACCTAAACACAAAAATAACTAAAAGACACTAAATATTTCACATATACTTAATAATAGTCCTGGTAGTTTACAAGGAGCTCTAGAGACCACAAAACCACTCATGTCTCAGCTCGCTAGGGTATTTCTGCAAAGTTTCACCACAAGTACGAAATATCTTCAGTCTGATTGTGATATTCATAGAATCATTCACTTCCACTTAGAAAGCAGGGGTCACATTCATTTCCCAGATTGTGGTCCATCCATCCCCAGCCTTTCTCAAAAGTAACTACAATAAATAGCACGATCCATCTTTCATCAACAAGGCGAAAACTAGTGGCCCTGGTGGAGAATACTTTGCAGAGGCCAAAAAATTACTCCCAAGAAAATTCATCACTACTGAATAAAAGAAGCAAAATGAACTAGAAACGTAATTCCCTCCGGGTCATTAATCCAAGAGTTCAGAAACTGCCTCAGCACAGAAAAGGGTTCATTTCTTTACCAACTAGTGAAAATCAAACATCCGTAGAGGAATGTCATTAGTTTTATTCTCCACTACATGGAGTGATGGCTTTCTGTCATCATTACTTGTATGGAACATCTGGATTCTGGGTCGACTTCCAATCTATACAGCGATGGCCAGCCCACAACAGCTGTCAAAGGGCCATCATCACCTAGTTAAGATCTCACCAAAATAGATTCGCTGGAGTCCATTCTCACAACCAAATACACACTATAGATTTCTCAGTCCGAAACTTTTACACTGCATACAATTGCCCCAAAATCCAACGACAATTGTTCTTGCCCTCAAAGTGGAAGCACTTAGTAGAATGAAGCACATAACCAAACATCATGGAAGAAAAAAAATTGATAAAATGGTATTATAATTCTATCTTGCTATAACAGACTCTAGACAAGAAGCCCTTAATCTCAATTACAAGCAAATCTAATTTACTGGCACAGAAACCCTTTTATCACGTCTTTTCAGGATAATGATTAACAATTATGTATATAATGTTTCACAAAGATCAAATAGGAGAAGCTAGTGTCAGATAATATTTATTGGTAAACAGATAAAAATTAGATAAATTAAATTAAATGATAGAATTGGCCATCCAGGAAACAAAAAGATTTTATACAGGACAGAAGCTTTAAACAAAAAAAAAAAAAAAAGAACGCCGTGGTGTATTTACTAGCCATGCTGAAATCCATAGATGTACAAGATCGAGTAGCTCATAACAAATTTACGATAAAAAAAAAGAGGCTAACATTGAGAAAATAACTCTAAAATAAATAAAATAAAATAAAACGATCTGAAAAGAGAAAATTGACAAGCAAACCAGTAGAACCAAAATTTTTATAAAAGAATAAAAACATAAACTTTTAATTACTGGAATACTAACAAAATAATAAAACCACAAAAACAGTAAACCATTTTCTTATGATATATAATAAAATTAGAAAAAAAAATGGCATCGTAGCGTAATTTCCATCGAACCAAGAAATATAATTTTAAAAGAATTTTTTAAAAAATTAAAAAATGATGTGCTACTGTTCATTCAGTTATGCACATAAAGTAACTCTGACAAACCCCACTTCCCGACCCAGTTCAGATTCAAACATAAATTATATATATTTTCATATTATAAGACAATAAAAAATAAATAAATTTGATTCGATTGTATTTAGAAAAGAGCGAAAGCAGAGTATGCAAGAAGGAGAGAAACTTGAAGGACATACCAAGGTGTCTAGACGCGTTGGTTGACCAATCGGCGCGGGGAGGATGGCCATTGGGAAGTGGTTTTTCTTTTATGGGTGAAGGCGGCAGGTTCTGATTTTTAGAGTCAAACGACGACATGCCGAGTTTCATGGCGGATTCCGGAGCTCTCTTATGCATTGACGATACGCATGAACCCATCTCTCTCCGTCTCAAAAACACACAAAACACTACAACTCAAAACGCCAATACTCTAACCATCGTCTCACAAAACCAATACCAAAGAAAAACGTGTAGCTTTGGAGACGCACAGAGAAAAAAATGTGAAACTTTTAGAGAGAGAAAGTATAAAGTGAATTAGAAGAGATGAGAAGGGGAGAGGAGAGTGGAGGGCGTGGTTTTGGCGTTATGTTAAAGGAGAGTGGAAAACCAAAAATCAACTCACACACAGAGAAAGAGAAGAGAGAGAGTTGGACGTTAGAGGGCAGTAATAAGTTTTGCAGACTTTAAACACTGTTGTATTAACTTTCAGATTTTTTTTTTTTTTGGATTTTACGCGCAGAGCCCTCAAAAAATATTATTGGAAAGGAAAATATCTCATATCCGATTTGATAATTGGAAAGACTTTATAAAGTTTTTATGTCAAAATTAAATTGTCAATCTTATACTATGATTTATATGGAAATTATTTTTTTGTATATTTGTGTTTTCTTTATATTGTTTATCTTATGTTTCAATTTACCTTTCACACTTTATATATATAATTTATTTGTGGAATATGAATAGTCAATAGACCAGAACGCAAGTATTGATGCAAAAAAATAGTGAAATAATAAAAAAAAAAACAAGTGTCGTGTATTATTGAGAGAAAAGAGAATAGGAAAAGGTTACTCTCTTGTCTCTTTTGAGGGGAAGGCTAACATGGGATTTTATATTTTTATTGCTATGTGCTATGCTATGATTTGGCAATCAATTTTTTTAAGAAAAAAAAATTGTGCATTAATAGATATAAATACTAGAAATAGTAAAAGTTTCGAGGATTACTTATCAAATTTGGATTTTCTCTTTATATAAAGTTAAGTTTCACTAAAAATCTTTAAAATGAGAATATGATTGAAATGAAAGTATAACCTAGGTTTCAATGACAAGTTTGATTATCAACACGTATTTATTAATTTTATAAGAAACAAAAAGTTTGACCAAACGTAGATTGATGGTCTCATTTAACTCGGTTTTTTACCACACAATTGAAGAAAATGTGTAAAGTATTGTACATCAATTCAAAGGCCTAAACTAAAGTCAATCCACCACATTTGTCATGATTTAATAATCTCGGCTCTAATTTCTAAATGGGATGCATCATAAGTGCCCCACACTCAAAGTTATTTACTTCATATATCAATATATGCAATATATTGTTATTTATTTATTTATGGGAAATCCCAAGTTTCAATCTTCATAGCTAGTTATGTACATTACACAGAGAAGAGGTGGGAAACAATTTAAACCTAAATAAAGCCTAAAGGTATGGAATCACTAACCTTTGGAATCTGGGCAAAGCTATGAAATGGCATGGGTCTTGCTGAAATCATATGTTTAATCATTATCTTGGTACTTTGGTCTAAAATTATTTAATTTGTCTAATATTTTATTTATTAGAAACTAACAAAATGGTCACGTCATGCACTTAGTATAAGGTTTAAACAATAAATGAATAAGATAGCCTCATCGTAGCATGATAACTTGTACATGTAGTTGTCCAATTGCATGCCATCCAATCTACCTAACAAAAGAAAATTAGAATTAATAGTAGTGACCCACATGGGTTGTTAATCAGATGTTTATATTTACCAAGCATTCTAGCCTAACAAAGCTTGACTTGACCCCCCAAAGCCAAGCTTGTGATCATTTCTATACAAAATTAAATTCCCACTAAATTTAGGTTGACAAGATTCATTGCTTTGAATTCATTCCATTGCTTTGGATCTCATGCTTTGTCAACTTTTCTTAAATGCGGGAGTACAAATGCCATGTTTGTTCTTCTGATATTCATTATTCAACAAAATTCAGAACAAAACATTTATACTGGCCAAAGTGCAAGGCTTTAACTCTTTTTTTATTATGCCTTTGGCCTACTTGTAGGAATATATATAGTTCTCCTCAATTGTACCTCTTCTCTTTAAGCTAGTTGGAGCTTTCTTCATGGTTGCAAACAAGAATATGTGTGTGTGTGTGTGTGTGTGTGTGTTGTGTACACTTGAAGTTGATTCGATTCGTAATGTAATATCATCCATTAGATGAAATTAGCAAATAAAGTTGAGATGAAATCAGTGTAGTCACACTTCAATTATGCCCCACTAATCTTAATTCGGATATAAGACAAGATTAAGTCGGGAAATGTGTTCATGATATCATAGTCGTATATAGGTAAAGTTGAAGTGGACAGCAGTTACCGACACGGAGACACGTATTGCTATTCAGATTACATTCACATTATCTCAAATTAATTTGAGAGTTTTATCAAACATCGATCATGGGTGTGCCTTAACCTATTATTGTGCATGAACATGGAAGCGGAAGCAGAAGCAAAACCAAGCTAGCCCTTCAGTTTTTGCGTTGATTGTGATAATTGAAGCCATGTATAATATTCTAGTTCTATTATTATAAAGTTCATTTCATGAATGTCTTAAATTACGTGTGCTACTATAAAAAAAGTATTAATTATTAAAATTTTCAATTCAAATATTATGTCATCAATAACCAAGTTAAAAAGTATTAACTTCTTCTAATTATTTAACCTCAAAGTTAGGCAGAAGAAGCCTTCAATTTCTCTATCTATTGAGTTTGGTATATATCCTTTTCAATATCAATTTTTTTCTATAAAAAAATTTCTGGTCCTCTCGATGCACCTATGCAAAATGCACAAATTAATTGAAGTTGTGAATTTGGGGAAAAAAGAAAAGAAATCTCAAAATGTAAAGAAATTATTTATACTATTGCGGTGACTGTGGATGAATTTAATATTAATTCCCATGTTTTTAACTATTGGAAAAGGCTTTGTCGTAATTGATTAATCTTAGTTCTTATCTAGATCAAATTGTGGCCACAAGCTTTTGAAATTGACTGCTCATCGTGATGCATGATTCATGACTAGCAACTTGGTACTTCTATGGACAAAAAATGTAATTACCAAAGTTTAATACTATACCCAATTCTAATTGCAAATTGTTTCAGTAAATTAATCGATTGACTTATATAATACATGTTAGATTTTTTATAAAATTAATATATAAAGTATTGATTTTATTTTGTTTTTAACTATTAACGCAAGTCTATCGTCATAGTAGGCTTTGACTGCCGAACCCTTTTCTCTCTTCTCAATTATGAAATTAAGATGCTGTGAATAATATAATATATATCAAAGCCTTTAAATAGAAAAAAAATGAAGTTGATTTGCAGAAATCAGAGACAATGAGTGGTGGGTGCATTAGAACACATGAAGTTGATGTGGGTAGGGCCCATTTTTGCACATGAAAGTCCAAGAAAAAAGTGAGCAAATTTAATTACGTGTAATGCCCAAAATAGCACAAAATTATTATTTCAATTAGTGGATTCGCGGGTCTCATCAATCATTCAATCAATCAATAAAGAATAATATAAATTGTCTCTGCATTTCTCTTCCCCCCGAACCGATTGTCATATTCTAATATTTTCATATCACATCATTCCTATCTTGTAACCATTTGGAAATTCGAATTTAATAATTATTCTATCTTTGAAAAATGAGGAGTTTATGCGCTACCCACGTGGCCTCACTCACACACAGCCAAAACTTCCCTAGCATTAAATTATATTATAATATACTTTTCATTACTTTGCCTGCTTGATAAAACAATTAATACAATCCAATAATATCATAAATAATATTTTTTTTCTAATGTTTAAAATCATATATATAATGCTAGAAATCCATCCCTATATTAAATTATCGGATTTGATTTTGTATTGACTCAATAGCATTATCAAGTAAGTTGAAATCACTTAATTCATAAATATAAATGTTTAAATTGCCCAACAGCGCTGTGAAATCAATACCATTAAAAATGTGATTTATCATACATAAATTATGGTGCCTTTTTTATATCTAAAAAAAGAGAGCTATTGATAATCATAAAAGATTAAAGGTAGGTGGTCAACAAATCATTCAAAGGGCCTTTTGGCAATCCAATTTGGATGATTGCTTTGCTCCATGAATGTCACGAGAATGGCCCATCTTTGATTGATGGGCTTGCTCAGTTCTGTGTTCTCTTGTCATTCTGCTTCCTTATTAAATATCTTTTGTTTTCTTTGAAATTTTGATATGGAGACACTTACTAGTAATTTTCTTTTAACCCGAAAGAAGGGATATTATTATTATTATAACTTTTATAAATCATGTTAAAGATATAAACTAGAGTCTCATAACTCATGAAGGCCAAAATAATAACAAGTAATGATTCAATTCACAATATATCTATTTAAAACAAAGAAAAATAATAAACGGTCTAAGAAGGAATCAATATAAGTGATAACAAGAAAGTGGTCAAATACCTAAATAGAGTTTCTTGAAAATTGGTGAATGGGCGGTTGTCCACCAAAGCAAGCTAGAAAAACATAATCTAAGTTAACCGACTAATTTGTGATAATATTATCTTTACAAAAATTTGTAAGAAGTAAATTTGCATAAGTTTCATTTAAAATTAATAAAGATTCCGACGACTAATTGGAGGTCAAGGAGGTTGAAAGTTTTTATTAGAAAGAGAACCGATGACAATTAAACCCATGTCACATTCTAACCCAATGGCTAAGCTACACTATTTCATCAACAAATGTTAAAAATTTCGAATTGCTTAAAAATATTGTTGAATCATAAAAAAGTTAGATATTTCAACTTATATTGGACGTAAACTTCAAAGAGACTAACAGTTGGGGTGTTTTTGACAATGTGTATATATATATATATATATATATTTTTTTTTTTTCTCAAATAGACGGACGTTAGCGTTAGCCGCAATCTCAAGGGCTTTCATATGATTTTCCCTTCTCAAACGGGTCAAACTCAAGCGTCAAACCTAACCCACTCGTTCAAAAGTTTCGAGCCGATTGAGGAATTAAACAGCTCCCGCGCCATAACTTGAATCTACCATCTTCTGCCACGTATGCTACCTTAGAAAAATAGTTGGTTGTTGTTACGTAAAGTTTATTGTTCATACGACGCCGTATGAAATTTACTCAACTGACAATTGATCTTCTTCTAAGCTTCTCTCGACTCTCACCGATCATATCAAAAATCTCCACCAGACAGACCTGTAGGCAACTGAGCCGTGTCGGAATCCGGAAATGGTGGTCTCAGCAAAAATCGCACCGTCGATGTTATCATCAGATTTCGCCAATTTGGCATCTGAGGCCCAGCGGATGCTCGATTGTGGGGCCGACTGGCTCCACATGGACATCATGGTACTCTTAACTCTTTCTCTCTTTTAAATTAAATGCTTTTGATTGTTTGTGTCTTGTTGATTCGTATGCTGTAATAGAAAATTAATTAATTCAGATTAAAATTAGGCTTTTCAATTAGAGTCTTAATGGATTTTGGTTAATTTAATTTATCCTTTTCAAATGCACTTATTTATGATTTGTCTATCAATTTTAATTTTACCGGTTTATAGAAACGCAGGAGACTTCAATAGCTTATTTTGTAATTGCTGATAGTCCCTTTTAAGGGAATTTTATTTACTGGCTATAAAGTTCCTGGAAGCTTACTGATTTATTTTTTATTGTCTTGTTTGCAGGATGGGTATGTTTGACGCGCATTCTCACCATTTGAATTAGTATAATCTTTTGTTTATTGTAACTGTGTGTTTTTTTTTTGTCTTTTTTTGGGGTTTTTTGAAAGGATTTTTCTGTATGTACTAGTATGCATATATTTTTCTTTAAATTTTACTAGTTAAATATGGTTCCCCTGTATATTGTTTGAAACTGTCAAGTTCCTGGAAAAATGTTATTTCTTTAGTTAGTCTTATCGCCTAAATTAGGGCTCGCACATGATAGTTAAATTCTTCAGCTTATAGGATTCCGGGTTTTTGTGCGGTTGTAGTGGACATCTGAAAGGAGTAGGTGAGGACTGCAATTGGGTGAGCTCTGACAGTGTATCACTGCAAGAACACAAAGAAAGTTAGGGAAGCGAGCAATAACACTGATGCTCAAGTCAGTGTCCAACGTGCCAGAATTTCTAAAGGGATGTGAAGTTCTCGAAGAACTGAAAATTGGAGCTGGAAGAGTTAGGAAAGTGAACCTAGAGTTTGGAGATGAATGAGATTCAATTTTCTGATTTTATACTGAGGACATTGTGAGAGAGCTACAATGGGAGTTTGTTATGCTCAAAATACAAATATTTTGAAGGTTTACTTATACATATCAGTATGGTTGGTGGTTCTCTCCATAACGGAATCAATAAGGCTTTATATTCTTGAAAGAGCAGGGAGTTAAGACCAAGTTTCTCTCTTGAGAGAATGATAAGAAATCATTTTGTGTCCCTGAAAGTAAGAAATCTTAGAGAAAAGTAATTTGATATCTTCTAGAAGTAACTAATAAGCAAGGTGGAATTAAACCCTTAATTTTTCAAGCCTTACTCCTGTTATTTTGGAGTGGCACTGTCGGTTATGAGGGGCAGCATATGTTCCTTCTGCTTTCAGTTATGAGCCCTCCCAACGGTGAATTCTTAACATGTTTTGCATACAGCTTGAATGGCTTATGACTTCCAAAATTCACATGACTTTCTCTTGCTGGTATTGATGTTTGGATCTTTGCTGATTAATACATAAACAAATTTCTCTGAATGATAAATTAATGATCTATGACTTTTTCTTTTCCTCCTAATTAACATTGTATATGTTTGTCTCTTCACTGTGTAGGCACTTCGTCCCAAATCTAACTATTGGTGCTCCGGTCATTGAAAGCTTGAGAAAGCACACAAAGTAAATTCTTTTGCCAGTTGCTTGAAATTTTAGTTCACAACTTTTTTGATGTTGGCATTTTCACAACCATAACTAGATGAAATATTGTTTTTAATCTTGTACAGGGCATACCTGGATTGCCACCTTATGGTAACAAATCCTCTTGATTATGTTGAGCCTATGGGTAAAGCTGGTGCTTCAGGGTTCACATTTCATGTGGAGGTATCCAAAGGTGGGGGCTAGTTGTTGCCTATATTCCCTTTTTTCTGCTCTTCGGCATTATTTTTAATTTTATTTATCCTTCTGATAAAGATGCCTTAACGCTTTTGCAGAAAACTGGCAAGAACTTGTTCTAAGAATTAAGTCAAGGGGTATGAGACCTGGTGTGGCATTAAAGCCTGGAACACCCATTGAAGAAGTTTATCCTCTGGTACAAATTCTTATTTTCCCTTGACTTTGAGTTTTGATATGTTTACTTTTACCTGGTATGTTTTTGGAAATAACAGATGGAAATCCTGACCTTTATTTGTATAGATATAGAAAAAAAAATCTTTTATCAAAATTGTATGTAATCTTTAAGTAAACAGGAAACAAATTTTTCTTTCTGGAGAATCTATTCAACAGGGAAGATGATCATTATTATTTTCTTTATCATTTTAAACATTTACAGCTTGAGGGTGAACATCCTGTGGAGATGGTTCTTGTCATGACTGTAGAACCTGGCTTTGGTGGACAAAAATTCATGCCAGAGATGATGGATAAGGTGTGATTACTTTTAATTTTCCTCTCTCTTTCTCTTCTACTTAATTTTTTCTTAAGAAAAATTTTCCACTATTTTATTCTCTTCATGTCTCATATGACCTTCTTTCTCCTCCTGGGGATGGTTAGGTGCGTACATTGAGAAAGAAGTACCCCTCACTTGATATAGAGGTGAGTCTGTCTCTCATTGCTGTGTCTGTATTTTTCCTCTTGACATTTTATGTATTGGAGCATTTCCTTGTCTTTCAAGTAATTAAAAAAAAAAATTGCAAGGTAATATCAACAATCTGTATTACTTTTGCAAATATATATGAAGCATCTTGGGAGTCGTGGAATGATCTGGTGGGTTTTAGCCCTCTTTAAAATAACTTTTAGGTTGCATTGCATATATCTAATCTGTTTCATGATGTCAATAATACCCATAATTATACTAATGATATCCTCTTTCAATGTCAATGATTGTTTAGAAAGCAAAAAGTGGGGTTTGATTTTTGGGATGGACTTAGGGATAGAAAATGAAAAGGAATGATAGGAAGAAGTGCTCTCTCAGTGTCTCTAGTGTGTGTGAGATTTAGATTAGTTACGAGTTCTTTTGTGGTGGTCAAATGACCTAAGCATGTATGACTGCCTTTTTTTTTAACATGTTAGGTGAACAGTTGGCCACCTAACCTTCACCCAACATACCTAACCTTCACCTAACCTTATCACATGGGAGGGAAGACAATGACTTTCATGCATGAGCTCAGCACCAGCAATTTGTTGGAATGTAATGAGCACTCAAAACAATATCTGAGAGAAAAATAACTCTTATTTACAGAGAAAATGAATACACAAGAATTATACAAAAAACTCCCATCACTTTCTCTCTTGGAGTTCTCTGACTCTCTTCCTCCTAAACCTCTCTGGTTTATGGGATTGTCTATACTCTGCAGACTCGTCCGCTATTTATAGGAGATTTCTGTCTCAATTTTCAACATGTTAGGTAAAGAGTTAGCCACCTAACCTTCGCCTAACCTTATCACATAGGAGGGAAGAAAATGGTGCTTATGAATGTCTCATGCATGAGCTCAGTACCAGCAATTCTCCTCCTCCATCCCATGTGAAAGGAAATAACTACAAAGATAATCAGATAGCCTCTAATCCGTCGGTGCCACTAAATTTCGAGATTCCAGAGAAAGTGTGATATAATAAAAAGCCCTTCTACAATCATTTAAAAGTGTTTGGTTGTCTGACCTTCACACATGTATCTAAGGAGTTCAGACAGAAGCTCGATGCAAGGACTGTCCCATGTGTCTTCATTGGTTATAGAGATGAAGAATTTGGATACAGATTATGGGACCCGAAGGAAAAGAAAGTCATCCGAAGTAGAGATATGGTGTTCTATGAAGACCAAACACTTGAAGACGCTAAAAAGCCGATAATATCTAAAAATCCCACTAGCAGTTCCCTAGGTATTGTTGTAGATTCTGCCCCAGCACCGAATGCCACAGAAAATGATGAGGTGTTAGAAGAAGTTTCAGAAGCAGATCAGGAGGTGGAAAATAAAGAGATTGCTAAGCCGAGGGAGCCACAATCACCTCTAGAAGCTACTGTACCTTCTGAAGCTGAAGAACCTCAGCTAATACGATCTGAGCGAGGTCGGATTCCATCGAGAAAATATTCAAAATCAGAATATGCATTGCTTACTGATGAGAGGGAGCCAGAAAGCTTTCGTGAAGTCTTTTCTCATCCAGACAAAGAACGTTAGCTGCATGCAATGCAAGATGAGATGATTTCTTTGGAGAAGAATAAAATCTATGAACTGGTTGAGCTCCCTGACGGAAAGAAGGCACTGATGAATAAATGGGTGTTCAAGCTCAAAAAAGATGGAATAGGAAAGGTGATGAAGCATAAAGCCCGGTTGGTGGTAAAAGGATTTCTTTAGAAGAAAAGAATTGACTTCGATGAAATCTTCTCATCGGTGGTAAAGATGTTCTCAATTCGCGTCATCCTCGGGTTGACTGCAAGTCTAGATTTAGAGCTTGAACAAATGGATGTGAAGATAGCATTTCTTCATGGAGACTTGCACGAAGAAATCTATATAAAGCAGCCAGAAGGATTCGAGGTTCAAGGGAAAGAAAACCTCGTGTGCAAGCTGAAAAAGAGCTTGTATGGTCTTAAGCAAGCACCAAGGCAATGTTATAAGAAGTTTGATTCCTTTATGGTAAGTTATGGGTACAAAAAGACCCCTGCAGACCAGTGTCTTTATTTTTAGAAACTTCTAGGTGTAGATTTTGTGGCACTTATGTTATATGTGGACGACATGCTGATCGTCGGTAAGAATGTAATAAAAATAAAGCAACTGAAGAATGAGCTTTCAACAACCTTCGATATGAAGGATTTAGGACCAGCTCATGCATTCTTATTCGTCGAGACCGGAAAATGAAGAAGTTATGGTTGTCTCAGGAGAAATATGTTGAGCGTGTGATTCAAAGGTTCAACATAAATGGTGCTAAGCTAGTTAATGTGCCACTGGCTAATCACTTCAAGCTGAGCAAGAGATCATGTCCCTCATCCAAGAAAGAGATAGAGGACATGGCGTCGGTGCCCTATTTTTCTGTTGTGGGAAGTTTAATGTATGTCATAGTGTGTACAATGCTGGATATTACTCATGCTGTAGGAGTAGTGAATAGGTTTCTTTCCAACCCAGGGAAAGAACATTGGGAGGCAGTCAAGTGGATTCTCAGATACTTGAAAGGTACTTCGAAGATATGCTTGTGTTACGGGAAAACTGATCCAGTCTTGAAAGGCTATACATATTCAGATATGGTCGGAGATTCTGACAATAGGAAATCTACGTCAGGTTTTGTCTACACTTTTGCAGGCGGAGTTGTGTCCTGGCAGTCAAAGCTACAGAAGTGTATTGCGTTATCTACAACAGAGGCTGAATATATTACCGCAGCAGAAGCTGAAAAGGAAATGTTGTGATTGAAGCGTTTTCTCTAAGAACTTGGGATTAAGCAAAAAGAGTACAAGGTACATTGTGACAGTCAAAGTGCTCTGGATTTGAGCAAGAATTCAGTGTATCATTCCCGAACAAAGCACATTGACATTCGCTATCATTGGATACGTGAGGTGATAGATAAACAACTATTAAAACTAATAAAGATCTATACTGAGTAGAATCCTGTAAAAATGCTGACAAAGGGAGTCACAAGAAACAAGTTAGAGCTATGCAGAGACATAGTTGGATTACATGCTATTTGATTATCTTTGTGGTTATTTCCTTTCACATGGGATGGATAGAGAGAATTGCTGGTGCTAAGCTCATGCATTAGACATGCATGAGCCCCATTGTCTTCCCTCCCATGTGATAAGGTTAGATGAAGGTTAGGTATGTTAAGTGAAGGTTAGGTGGCCAATTCTTCACTTAACATGTTGAAAATTGAGGTAGAAATCTCTTATAAATAGAGGACGATTTTGCAGAGCATAGGCAATCTAAAAACTAGAGTTTTAGGAGGAGGAGAGCTAGAAAGCTCCAAGGAAGTAAGTGAGGGGAGTTTTTGTATAATTCTTGTATTTTCATTTTCTTTGTGAATAAAAGTTATTTTTCTCTTAAATATTGTTTTGAGGGTTCATCACATCCCAACACTTTTGTGGTGGTCAAATGACCTAAGCATGTATGAATTTTTTTTTTTTTTTTTTTTTTCAGGTGGATGGGGGTTTGGGACCTTCAACCATTGAGACGGCAGCATCAGCAGGGGCAAACTGCATTGTTGCAGGAAGTTCAGTATTTGGAGCTCCTGAGCCAGCCAATGTCATATCCCTTATGAGAAAGAGTGTTGAAGAAAACCAGAAAAGTGTTTAACTTTTTTGCGGGCAAGCTGCATCTTGAATTGATTTTCACGTGTATGTTTGCATGTACATTTGAAATTTAATAAGGTATAGAGAGAAACCTCAATATCCAGGAAAAATGATGTGTCTGTAATCATTATAATCATTGCTTTTTTAACTTTATGCGATACAAGTCAAATGAACAGAAGATCACTGGAGGGTCTCATCTTATATTTGTAATCAATGGACTCATCTTAAGATGGCTACTTTCAGTAACTTGCATCCGGTCCGGGAGTGTCAGGGGGAGTGCTGCAAACTTTTTTCTCTTTTGGAATTTTCATAAATGGCCAGATTTAGGAGTTAAATTTAGTGAATAAGGAATTGTTCAACCAATTTATAGATATCAATTTTATTTTTTAAACACTATTTCTGAGAGGAGGAAGGGACCCTTTTTTTATTTTTTAAAGTATATTAAGGAATTTTGTTATTATCTTTGGTCACTTTCTGAATTTATTCGGCTGGGATGGGAGTAGGACGCTCTATGTTACTGTGATAAGGATGATGCAACTAAATTTTTTTAAAGGTACCTTTAACTCTTCTGATGTATTTTAAATTTTTAACAACTTTTTTCTTTTGAAAATTTGCCATTTTAGGTCTTATACCCTCACTAAAATTTCAGCCAATGTGTAAATTTTTTTTAAGTTTACGATTTGTCTATGTTGCATTCAGATATAGTTGCATGGGGGATCCAATCCAT
The DNA here is from genome assembly GCA_013180625.2 of Boswellia sacra. Lineage (NCBI taxonomy): Eukaryota > Viridiplantae > Streptophyta > Magnoliopsida > Sapindales > Burseraceae > Boswellia > Boswellia sacra. The sequence continues at coordinate 782,178 of SNVD02013892.1, forward strand.
ATGCGATGCACAAAATCTTATTTGTGGAAAAATATTTTTATCGTCGATCGAAAGATTTTTTTGTTCTGTGTTGATTGATTAATTGGCATGTGGTTTATGTAACTTTTGTTTCGGATCCAAAATCTGCTATCCATACCCATTATTTGTCTGCCACATGCATAAATCATAGTGCACCATTGACGACTTAATTATAAGTAGCATAAATATCAGATGCTTTGATCTAGATATTTTATGAGTTCTCTAAGACAGTAAAGCTGCTCTAATGCTAGCTAAATTCTCTTCTAATTTCGGATGACTTCAAGCGTAAGTCACATCTTATCTTTTTCTGGCAAGTTGTGGCATTGGCATTGCAATTCTGATTGATCCAATTCAAGTGTTTTTACCCTCACGAGGTGTCCATTTCATCCTCAGACAAATTCGCTTATCTATCTTATCCTCGATTAAAGAATTAACTTTCATGTCTCACCAAACCCATAAACTTCCAAACTCCCAACCTCTACCCTCTTATTTCTATAAAATCAATTATTATTATTATTATTATTATTATTTTACGAGTTTAATTGAACTAGTGCTTATTTGAGTGGTGACCATGTGTTGTCACGTGCATGCATTTCCAGATTCTTTTCCTCGAGTGTTCTCAACTCTTCAAGTCCTTTACTTTCGGTTCCATTGGTAATTGGATCCTCAATGCACTTCCATTTTTTCTTCTTGAGAGAAGCTAGATCTCTTGTTTGGTTGTGTTTCCAGTCATATATGCATGGAGATTTCTTTGAGATTACTTTTTAACATCTGTACTAATTAAAAAAGAGGAGAAAAATCTTTGATTTTGGGCTGAATCAGTCGGAAAGATATGTGGATTTCCAGTACAATACTTCAATGATATGGTGTTGTGAGATTTGAATACTAGTACTGCTAATACACAAACAATAACCCTTTTGTGCTTTTAATAATTATCGTTTCCAGTAGTCAACTTTTGCTTTCTATATCATGATCGATCGACTTTTGGACTGGAAGAGAGAGTGTGACGTGTGGGCTAAGCTTCTCTATGATCAGTGTTACTGTAGCACATATACTTTTAGTAGTGAATAACGTGGGTGCTTGTCCAAGTGTCAACTTAGGACTTTCATGGCGCATTTGACCTATCAATCGCTAGGCTGGCTTTCCTGCCCCAGCTTTACCGTGCATGGACGTCTCTTCAGCATCGGCCATCAGGATATGATTCTGCTTTTTTATTTTCTTCCTATGCCTTTCAAAATCTACATCATTTCAACCCACAAAACAAGTCTCTGCACCGCATTTACACATGTATCTCTTTAATTTTCAATGTATGTATATATATATATATATATGTATTATGTACACGTACTTGGAAATGCATGATATTGATATTATATAAAAGAACAGTAATTCTACAATATATATGTCATGCATGCTTATTATATCAGAGTTTCTCTTTCGAGGTTCATGCATAGCTACTCTCTCTACTCCCTATATACACTCTTTTATGCTGCTGTTTCTTTGCAACTATGAAATGTATTCAAAATATCAGTTGTTTACTAAAAGGTAATAATTCACATGGCCTGCCTGAAAGTCTTCTTTAGAGATGAAGGGATTTCGGTTATCAATAATGAGGGAGCTAGAGCATATGCAGAAACTAAAAAGAATTGCCCTTAATGCATAGAAAAAATTGTATCTACATATGGGCTTGCACTTTCATCTTTCCAACGTTCGATATTCCTCTCATTATCTTTTTGTAGTCTTGGATTTTTTTTTTTTTCAAAATTGTGTGTGTGTTATTAATAATATCAAGATCCTTATTAAGAAAAAAAACGTTGCAAGTTAGAATATTAAAATATATATTCCTATACAATAAAAATATTTATCCCAAATTATATAACAAATTTTGTATCTCAAATTATTGACATGTATTTACTTAATATTTGTCGATTAGATGATTTGTTGATGTAATACATAATATGATAATTATAAATTCGTACCATTCTTTAGCAATGCATGATTTTGAGATGTGTATATTACTACTCATTCTTGTATATCCATTTGCATTTAAGAAGTTGATGATCATGAAGCTACCCTAAAATAAAAATTATTACTCTATACATGACTTTAGACCCATTGAATGAATAACTAACTACGGCCGTCAACGGAAATAAATGTTTGTAAATATCTAGGTGCTTAGAGGGTGTATTCCACGAAACCCACAATGGGTTGATTCGAGTGGCAAGAGCGGCCCAGGAGGGAGTTGGTAAGGCCAACAGAGAAGTCTTGGGTTCGACTCTTCACAATGGCCTTTCCCTATGAGATAAGCGGTAGATCATGACAGTGGGTTGTGGTCGCGCTAGTCTCCTCCGAGGATTAGTTGTGGTGCGCGTAAGCTGGCCCGGACACCTCGGTTACAAAAAAAAAAAGTGTATTCCACGAATATGCATATATACTTGATATGCACTTGCCTATGTATTTTTATTGAGAATGTATATTTGCACACACATATATGTAATTTATGCATCCAGAAGGAATATATGGCAAATCTCAAAACCTGAGATCTTCCACACATCTAGATAAGGTACACATATTAGAGTGTCTTGTCTCATCACATGCATTGATGGATTTATATGCATAATTTTTCAAAATAAGGAAAAAAAAGGTTTGAAGCCCAAGAACAAGTTTAGAATGGTGGTGGTTATGATCACCGGCCACTGATATTTTGGAATAGATAGCCAACCCTTAGCTGATGGAATCAAGCACAAGGTTAAGTGGTTACCCAAACAGCTAGCTGGAGTCGGTAAAATATAGAATACAAAATTGTCAGCCCCAAGAATCCTGTCCATCAAGCTTTGAAATATACACTTATTTTAACACTAGTTTTTGTATGGATCCAAAATATTCACTCTCTTAAAGTGATAAAACCTCTCTATTTTTATTCCTCATACTGTGTCGAAGTTAGTGTCTACAGGCATGGCTGCTGCTGCTCTGATCAGTGAGCTCTACTTTAGGGCTTTGGTCTTATTCATCTGCTCACTTGTCTTTACACTTGGACAGAACTTCCTCTCATGTGATACAACTTCTCCGGATGCTTCAGGCTATCGATGCAGTACTGTTGGGTCTCAGGATCAGTGTGGCACGTTTGCTATTCTTCGCACTAATTCATACTATTCATCTCTTTTCAACCTCAGCTTCTACTTGGGCTTGAACCGGTTTGTGATTGCTGAAGCCAATGGGTTATCTGCTGACACAGAGTTTCTCCTGAAAGATCAGCCTTTGTTGATCCCAATTGACTGTAAATGCAACGGAGGATACTTTCAGGCTGATTTGACTAAAACTACAATCAAAGGAGAGAGCTTCCGCGGAATTGCAGAATCACTAGAAGGCTTGGCGAGCTGCAAAGCAATCAAGGACAAGAATCCAGCTGTCTCACCCGTTGGTCTTGCTGATAAAGTTCGCTTACAAGTTCCATTAAGATGTGCTTGTCCATCTTCATCTGAGAATCTCTCGCAGACTAGACTTTTGCTGTCTTATCCGGTAAGTGAAGGCGATAACATATCTGAATTGGCTATCAAGTTCAATACCACTTCAGAAGCCATAATATCTGCAAATAACAAATCTTTGGGGACCTTTAAACCAGAAAGCTTAACAGCTTTTACTTCTCTTTTGATTCCACTTAATGGTGAGCCGATTCTTGGTTCCCTTGCAAGACCCCGTCAGCCAAATTTGCATTTTCCAGAAACAACAGACATCCCAGCAAATACACCTAAGAAAAAGTCAAAGATGCTGAAGGTTGGAGCTTATATTGCTCTCACTGGAGTAGTTGTTGGAGGGTGTGTTGCAATCACAGCAGCTGTCGTTGTGATATTATTGAAGAAGAAGAAACAAAATCCGAGCAAGCCTGCAGGAGATGTGGAGTTGCAACAGCTACAGCAGCAGCAGCAGCTTAGTGCAAGTGTAAGAACTACGAGCGACAAGAAAATCTCGTTCGAGGGATCCCAGTGTACACTTGGCGGCCAAACCTTAGATAATCATAGGATGCTACTGGAGAACTATACTATAGAGGAACTGAAAAGGGCAACTGAAGACTTCAGTTCGAGTAATCATATAGAGGGATCCGTGTATCATGGTCGTCTCAGCGGGAAGAACTTGGCCATAAAGCGCATGCAACCAGAAGTCATATCGAAGGTTGAGATGCAGCTTTTTCAGAATGCAACTTATCGTCATCCCAACATAATTCGGCTACTTGGGACATGTTTGACTGATGGTCCTCATTCATTCATGGTCGTTGAGTATGCTAAAAATGGGTCCTTGAAGGACTGGCTTCATGGAGGTTTGGCAATTAAGAACCAGTTCATCGCCTCCTGCTATTGTTTCCTGACATGGAGCCAGAGATTAAGAATCTGTCTTGACTTGGCCATGGCCTTGCAATACATGCATCACGTTATGAATCCAAGCTATGTTCATAGAAACATAAAGAGCCGGAACATTTTCCTAGATGAAGAATTCAATGCCAAGGTCGGGAATTTTGGCATGTCAAGATGTGTTGAAGATGATACTGAGAATCCACAATTTTATTCAACTAATCCTTCCAGCTGGAGCTTGGGTTATTTGGCTCCTGAGTACATTCACGAACGTGTAATTTCCCCAGGCATCGATATTTACGCTTTCGGGGTAGTTTTGCTGGAGATTTTATCTGGGCAAACCCCAATAAACAGGCCTAAGAAAAAGGATGAAGGGAGTGTTTGGCTTTCAGAGAAAATCAAGTCCATTTTACAGGCAGAAAATGCAGATGAGCTTAGGGATTGGATAGATAGTGCATTGGGTGAGAATTATTCATTCGATGCTGCTGTCACAGTGGCCAATCTTGCAAGAGCTTGTGTAGAGGAAGATCCTGAATTGAGACCAAGTGCTGGAGAAATTGCTGAGAAGTTATCAAGGTTAGTGGAAGAATTACCACAAGGGGAGCATATCTCACTCTGTGAGAGCTCTTCCAAACCTCTAGTAAAGGCAGCCGCAGTTAATTAAGAACAATACATCAGTAAAAGTAATGAGCTCAGGCACCCAAAAAGAGTAAATCTATAGTTCTAGTGCTACTTAATTTTAGTTGTTTTAAAAGTCCTCAGTTATTGGCCCTTTGATAATTAATGGTACCATATATTGTGATATCTTGTATATATGTAATTCATAAGAAACTGTTATCGGACAGGATCAAGAAGAGCAGGTAATTTCTACTTTATATTGTGTCTGTTTTCTGCATTAATAATAACAAAATAAACACATATATTTAACTCTTATGCAAATTTCAGGATCATGCATATGGTGATCAATTCATCATGACACATTGACAGATTATAGACATAAGCTCATATGGCTACCGAAGTGTTACTTCTATTTTTATTTGTGCATTTCTTACTCATATTACTTGAGTTGCAAAGACTGCTTTATCGAAGGATTCAATGTTTGACTGTACGTACCAGTCAAAGGTCAGCCATTGGACAGATATGGGAGCAATACTTAAATCCATGTTTAGAACCAAAAGGTTAAAAAATTAAATTATAAGAACGCTGATTAAACATGCATCGAACCATTAAGCTTAGAATAATATTTTCAACCAAAAGGCTATATTAAGTTATAATTCATATAAATCCCGCTCTAACAAGCATGTCTATAAGGGTGTCAGGTTATTGGCATGTAATTCAATAAATAGCTTTATACTTGTTGGCTGTGAGAGATAGAAACCCAATAAATCAATTTCGAATGGTCATAGAAATATTTATATAAATCCAGCCGAGCAAACTATTTAGAATTTGCGAATTCTTTAACTATAATATAACTGAATAGGCCGTGCCAAATTAATAATATATAAAAAGGTGATCAACTGTCAAAGCTCAACAATATTTTAATATAAATTTTTGGTATAATTAGCATGGATCAGCATGATTTATCATCATTCTTATCGTATATTATCTCGCAGATACTATGCTCATCGACGTGGTTGGCTAATTTGTAAGAGTAGCAATTAATAACCTGACTTCAACTATAAACTTTGACAAAACCAATAAACGACTTGGAGTCTTTCAGCCCTTCATTTGGTCCCAGTTCCTTCGAACACGTTTGACGTGCATATGCAATCGTCGCGTCGACATTACCACAACCACTGCCTTTTTCTTTCTCCCTGCCCTGCGCCTCACGATTATCACAATTCAGAGCAACATTTAGTCTCCGCGATCCATTGGGCTAAGAAATAAGCCTCCAGCTTTCTCCATCAGTTAATTAATGATCAGGGATGAAATTAGTCCAGGTTTAATTTGAGGTTTTTATATATTACCGCCCTCAAACTTTGTTATTCATCAATTATGTGACCAGGTATAAAATCAATCCAGGTTTGTTAGTTGCAACATTCGGAGATGGCCTAACCACTACGTGAACTTAATTATAATTACTCTTTTATGATTATGAATCTTATGGATGTGGATTATTAAGCCCTCAGTGAGATACCCTTTTGAAAGAGTTAGAATTCTAATTAACCTTGCATTGTGTCGAGGCCCACCGACTATTTCTCTTACGAATGCTTTCATTATTCAAGATTAATTTATCAACGATTCTCTTATAAAGACTTCTTTAATTAACTGGGGAATTTAATTCTTTTTCATTAATTTGTTTTTCTTTTAAAAGAGTTGAAACCGTGTGGAAAACTACAGGGTTTATTCAGGTATAGCAAATATGAAAGGCAGTTTAAACTTATGTTCTGATGACATAGTTAACATTTCAAAGATTATATAGTGGCATTCGAAAAATGTATTTAATGATATTGAAAAATATAATTGTTGATTAAAAATTATTAAATCTAGTGTTAAAATGATTTTTGTAATAAAAAAAAAATACAATCTTCAAACAATAAAACACACCGTTTTTAAAGTGTAAACATTTGCTTTTACAACACATCGATCACACATGTCAAAGCTACTCATCTATATATTATTTATTGGTCGGAAGATTGGAGAATTTAATCAATGTGAATGTTTTTGCTAATATAGAACAAGCGAAACAGATTCTTATTCACAAGCTAAACAGCCAACAAATAATGAATAATGTACAATAAATTAATCGAATAACGAATTACTGATCACAACATCATGGCTCTAAACTCATCAAAATTGAGGACTCCATCACCATTGAGATCAAAATGAGCTATCATCACCTTACATTCATCAATTGTTCTGGACTGACCTAGTCTACTGAGCATCCTCTTTAAACTCTTAGGCGTTATACACCCACAACCATCCATCTCATACAACTTAAAAGCCTCCTTCAAATCATTCACTTTCTCTTCCTCTCCACCTCCTTCAACAAACCTGACGAAGTCATCAAACCCCAGCAGTCCATCTCCGTCCGCGTCCAAACACTCCACCGCTGTCTCAGCATCCGCCAATGAAAGCTCCCCACCTATTGCTTTAACACACTGCTGTAGCTCGGAGGGTGATATCTTGCCGTCCCCATTGTCGTCGAAGTAATTAAACACACGCTCGTATTGTTGGTCTTTGTTCATTTGCCAACGCTAAGAAGGAAGAGCTAGCAATAATAATTTTTGTCATAAAAACTTGGGTACTTGGCAAAGACGTACGTTTTTAAAGAGTATTTATAAACAAGCTAGGTGGAATTAGAGGAATGGAGATGTTAAAGTTGAACTCTAGAAAGAGATTTGGATTTGAAGTCTAAGTCGCGAAGTTGTGATTATCAATTGGCACAACGCGGAGCACGAGTTGACTATTCGTGAGGTCTATTGATTTGCTTGTGATTAGGGCAGGGGCACGTCAGGGCTGAGAAGGAGAGGAAGCTGCCAGGAATTCATGAATAAGAGAGAACGTTGACCATGTAGATTATATTGTGCACGAGAGATAAAAATGTTCATCATGTGAAAGGAATCAACGAAGAAGAAGAAGAAAAATGGATATTTTTTCTTTTGTTTCTGGAAGCACAACAAGACCGACTCGGATATTGGTCTTAGAATCAAGATGTTTCACCACCGTCAAAACTTCCACAACAACCCCTCGTGCATGGCCCATTGGAAAATAAAATTAGAAAGAGGCATGTACTTACAAAGCTCCTTTTGATAAATTTTCTCCGTTGACTCGACTAGTGAGGGAGAACGGGAAATCCATCTATTGGCGTATTAACGAATTCTAACACAGATATAATTAGGTACTAAAAGTTTCTTTTCTTTTTTCTTTAATTATTATTTTAGATTGAAATCATAAAACATTTTATAATTAATATTTAAGATTCTAATCCAATCGTTATTATGAGTCCGTAAGCTAATTCGTCACTCAAATTTTAATTCCCAAAATTTTGAAATTAATTAGTTCAAAGATGAGACCCATTTATTTTGATTTAATATCTTTTTTCAAAAAAAAAAAGAGTAATTCAAGGAGAACCCGGATATTAATTAAAGAATGTTGCAAAATGTTTCAATAGTATTGGCTTTTTGTTAACAATTTAATTAACATTCCAAAAAGACTATTGTCTTAGTTTAATGGTTATTAAAGTGACCTACTAACATTATTGAACACATAAAAATTGCCCTTAATTGATATATAAAGTTATCTTCAAATGTATATGTAAAAAGTTCATAGGAGGGGCGGGAACCCACTAATGCAGTTCGGTTTGGAGTCAAATTGGACAGAATGATTATGGTTTGGATCGGATAAAACACGCCACACTTCACCCAAACGGCACCACAGTATATTAGATTTGATGCGATGTAGTTTACTTGGGTTTGGGCCTGGCCCATTATAACCTTTTGGTACCCAGCATTTTTTTTTAATTATACGAAAATAATTTTTGCAATTTATTTCATATTAATTATTAACCAATGGAATTTTCTAAAATCTTTAAAAATTTCATTCTATTAAACAACATGCGTGAGTGAGGTAATGACGTGCAATTAGATTTAGGGGTTTTTTTTTTTTAAGATTGAATTTTGTTAATTTTATAAATTAGAATTAGGATAAGCTAGCATTACGTGTAGTAGAGTCTATTTATATAATATGCTAACCACATAAGTTGTCCCACATGGTATTTTTATTTTTATTTTTAAATATCATACAGTTTGGTTTGGGGAAGGGGAAATTCCCAAATACCAAACTGCTTTCCCAAACCAAACTGAAACAAGGGTTTGTAATTAAGGTACAAAACCGAATCACACGTCTGATTCGGTTCAATTTATGGGGCAATTGGATTTTTTGTTTTGTTTTTGGTCCACCCCTAGGTTATGGTATATATAAATTTTTAACCTTTTGATACGATGACATGAATTACTTATCAGATTTTTACTGGAATTCATTACGCACTGTATGCATTTAAAATATTAAAACTTTACCTTTTTAACTGCAGGTTTCTTTTATTTTATGCTTGATAAATATTTTATCTTTATTTTTAGACAAATTTCTTACTGAAAAATATAAATATTATTCTAGAATTTTTAGTTATCTTTTTCTTAGAATGTTGCGCTCGTTTTTATTAAGGGTTCACTTGTGAATTGCTAAGCCTCAACACAAGATATACCGTTTGTATGGTAATTCCGCACAAAAGCATCGGTTGCCCGTCTAGCTCAGTCGGTAGAGCGCAAGGCTCTTAACCTTGTGGTCGTGGGTTCGAGCCCCACGGTGGGCGATAGGTTTCTGTTCCTGGTTATTTTATTTTTATTTTGACAAACGTAGCTTGATTTACCTTTGCAGCTTTAATTTACCCTTTGCTTCCTGGATGGCGAAGGTAATAAGTGATGGGCCATGTCTCAGCCTATTGCTTACATATTGACTTTCCTGCTTTGCCCGAACCGACAACCAAAAAGATAACTGTCTGTAGCTTTTGATTTTTCCACGGAAAGGTGACCTTGGAAAGATAATCGTCCCCTGCAGGCCTGGCGTGTTAAACGTAGGGTCATCCTTGACTTCTAACTCTGCATGGAATTCATGCCCACACGAATCTTGGCTCCAATTCGTGTGAATTGTGATGTGATCCATACAGACTCATTCAAACTTATAAGATGTGTCTAAGTTAACTAGCTCAATCGGACTTGAAAGACTAAAGCCTGAAGAGCTGGGATCCCTTTTTGATTTCAGATTTCTCGAGACGTTCAGGGATTTTTTTCGACACATGAATTTCAATTAGTATACGCGTGATGATTTATTTTCTCTCCTTTGTAATATATTTTCTATCTACCCATCAATGCAAGGGTGCACGCAGAGGAGGGCTGGCCGGCACTGGCTTTTCGCAAAAAATTGCAAGTTTCCTAACACTCCTAAAATTGTACTATTTTAAAAAAACCCTTAAGTAAATAATGATTACAATTTATGTATTTCTTCAAAAAACTACCTCAAAGTTTTAACCAATTTTAAAGACTTTTTTAACTTATCTCCACGACCTATACCATTCCCGAAGCTCAGCCAACCTAAATTTTAACCATCTCTTTTTGGGAATTGCTGCCGTCCACGTGCTGTAACATACAGTGGCTTTTTGCCTTTTTTGCTTTGGCTCCAAAGTTTACAATAAAAGGCACCTACTGTATGGTACAGTAGATAGACTGTAGTCGGACCCTCTTTTTTTTTTTAACATTTTCTTCTTCAATTTCTTACTTTTAACTCTTAAAAAAATGATTATTCGAAAATAGATTCTTGACTTCTACTAAAAAAAACTCATATATTATTCAAATGTTCAAGTAATTATTTTATTTTATGTAATTTGTTGATACAAGAATTTTGAACAACACTAATAGTAACATGTCACAGATCGGTAGATGAAGAGCTAGGTCTAATGACTATTATGCTCTTAAATGAAAAATTAAAGCATTTAATTAAGCCAAATCACATCCAAACTTCCACAAGCATGTTTTATCTTCCTAATTAATTCTTCTCTAAATGATTCAGATCCAATCAAGAATTAATCTAACTTCAAATCTTAGGCCAAAAACAACTCAGATGGTGCTCATGAAGCAAACTGCATACTTTGAACAAGAATTGATCTCCTTGGCTGGTATTCGTACGTCACAGAAATCTTTGAGCACTAAGTAATGTCTGAAATGTCATATCAACATTCGAACCTTCTCTTCTCTTGCATTAGCTTGCAATTGATTGCTCATAAATCTAAACCTCCGCTCTTCTTGTGGTTGCTCCGATCAATTACTCATGATTGATTGCTCACAAATTAATTCGAACTTCCACTCCTCTTGGGATTACTCTGATCAGTTGCTTACGAGTCTTTCCACAGGTCATGCTCTTACTAGCTACAACAAGATTAGAGTCAGAGCACGCCAGATTTTTATCGGCGTAACCCTTTGATGATCAAGTCAGTATGAGGTTAGCTTACCATTGAAAAATCTTAGAGAAGTGAAGGAAAGAGTGGGAAAGTGGGTAGAGAGAGTTATGATCTTTTCCAAGGAATTCCAATCCCATATCAGTCAGCTTTACCTTTATTTATAGGCAGAGCATGAAGTTTGCATCTTAAGTCCTAACCATCAATCATATCCTTGATACGTGGCTTCATGTCAGAGCATGTAACTTGTATCATTAATCCTGACCATCGACTCTAACATGTCTTCGTCCAACTGCACCTTTTTCTCTTCCTAAAATTTCATTCATTGATGTCATGCGCTTATTGGATAATCCAACTATCAATTCTCATGTGGCACTAGATCCATAATTGTTGGAAGAGTTACTCGAGCTATAATCTTTGGAGGCGGTTAGAGTTACTCCAATATCGTGCCTATCAATGGTGCTCAAAACGTTCGAACAAAAGAGACAATAGTGCTCAAATTTCCTAAACACGAACTTCTTTCACCCTTTCGCTTTTATGAGCCATCCCTTAAACATTATATATTATAAGCATTTATATATTTACTTAATTTTCTAATCATGACTACTTGTCATAACATTTCTAATCACTTCTTCTTATCATCCTCATTGATATGTGCACCTCCTAGCTTATCACTTCTTCTTAACCACTTGTAATAAATACTTACGAGTGCTTCTAGCTAAGACAGAAAAGTGTTTTTTTATAGTGAATTTTTTTATGATCCATAACACAATTATTTTATGATTGAGTTCAATATAGAGATTTAATTTGTGACTTTTGATACTTAATTTATTTAGCATCTTATTATTTGATGGATTTTGATAAATTAAATGTTATTTAGTAAATTGTGTAAGATGTTAGGAGAATTTTTTTAATAATTTTTAAGTATTTGATTTGAGTTATAGTTTTATTATATAGATTTGATTTTAATTTGAAAAGGCTTTTATCATTTAAATTAACTGTGATGGAATAAAATGTGTAAAATATTTGACATTTTTTATACATTTTGATTTATTTTGATCAAACTTTAAATAAAAATGCTTTACATTATAGATGAGTTGTTATTGTGTTTTTGTCTATGCATAGAACATGTGTTTTATGATGAAAGGTTCATTATGCCCCCTATTTAGGCATAAATTATAATTTCTTGTTAATAAAATTTTCTTATATTATTGAAGTTCTTCTAATTAAATTCAACCCAGTCTCCAAAAAAAAAAAAAAAAAAGAAAAAGAAAAAGAAAGTCCTGGATCTGTCCTTGCATCAATGATATTCATCAACATTTGTTAAGATGAAAATCATATCATGACAAAATTTTCATCTCAAAGATGAAATTATATATCCGTTTAATCATTAATTTTTATTCTGTTTGATCATTTTTATCCCTAATTAACCTACGAATACCAATACGTAACATATAACTTAATTATATATTTAAGAAACAAAACTAGTCGCTTGATTAATTTAATTTAAAAAGTTTCAACTAACATTTATTAATTTTACAAGTTGCAATCATACATACACACAAACTGAAGGGCAAAGTAATTTAATGGGAGGCACACCAACGCTGGCATAATTTATAAATGTCAAACAAACTTATTATAAGTTTACAAAGCAAAAACGAATATGCAATCAGACATACAAACTGAAGAGTAAAGTAATTTAATGGTAGGCACCGATGCTGGCATAATAGGTCAGAAGAATGAGAAAAGTTAAAAGGATAACAGCAGCAACTTGAAAAACAATAGCCCGTGGAGTGCCAAAGTAGTTGTGCATGTAAAAGAAGCGGCATCTGGGCCACAAGCGTCTGCGATAAGAGTTCACTTGATCGCAGAGTTCGTGAAAATAGAATTCCTTGAGATAAGCATCAGTGTAAAGATTGTTGAAGAGCTCGGTGGCGAGCTGAGGGTTCACCCAGCTATCAAAAATGGCATTCTCACACAGTATCTCCGTGTCTTTGGTGGTGTCAATGAGACAATCCATGAGTTTGGCGTAGGAAGTGATTATTGGTTTGCAATTCGGGTAGCACTGCTCGTAGCTGATGAGATTCCGCAAGATGGTTTCTGTAGTCTCCTGAATTAGCAAAGATGGGATCTCGAGAACTCCATTGCGAAATGTTATATCCAAAATGCTATTGGAAGCTACTCTCTGGAACTTGATACCACTCTCTTTTAAGATTGTGGCAGAAGGGAAGGGCTGCCATCCCAAATGTTGTTCATTAGATTGCTGATCATGTACTCTGAGAGGCAGAAGCAATGAATGCCTCAGTAGGTCAAGAATATGCTTGATTTTAAGGTTTTCGAATTGGCTTGGTGTTAGAGAATGTTTAGTAGAGGAGAATATATTACCGAAGAAGTCAAGGGCTAGTTGAACTAGGGGCTTGCTTCCACCAACCATGGTCAAGTTATACAAATGCTCAAGCACCAGCCAAGGAATTTGATTTTCTAGCAAAATCAGGTCATGGTTCAAAAATTCTAGTAAGCAAGACATGGTGAATATAGGATCATCTGGGTCTTTAGGTACCTCTTTGGCGTCCTTGCGGAACAGCTCAATGATGAAGCAACCATCGAGTATCAAAATTTTAAGAAGTTCTTCATAATTGAGGTTGATTGGACCTGCATAATAATCACGAGCCTCTACTGCGACAGCCCTGATGGCTTCAATGAGCTGCCTCAATCGCTCCTTTGGACGTGGTGACCTATGGAGAATGCCTTGCAAATACTTCATCTTGATTTTTTGTGTGGGTTTGAGTTGTTCCTTTTCATGATGAAAAGGGCCAATTGAAAATGCATTGGGTTCATATGCTCCTTCATTGTGCCTGAGGAGTATTTTTGGGGTTCTGAAAATGCAACTATTAGCTGACATGAAGAGATTATCCCCCATCACATTTTCAAAGGAAGATGCTAAATATTCAACGTTAATCGCAATATTGTCCTTCTGACTCCGCGGGCTAGCCATGATACTACTCATCTCTTAATTTTCCGTTTATTGCTTTCCCTTCCTTGCCGCTTTCAATGTATCTTTGGGCACTATTAATCTGTTCTTATGAAACATGAAAATAATAATAATTAAAGAAAAAAAGAAAACGCTTAAAGAAATATATATATGCCGAATATATCAATCCTGACAAGCATGCATATTTTGGTTTCCTCTGAAATTTATATAATTAATTAACAGAGAATTTCTCAGTATTAGTTCTAGTATAATACTAAGTTAATTGTAACTGTTAGTCCAGAAGGCTTGGATAACATTCATAATATTATTCTATCCCTAACAAAATGACAATGTAATCGAGATCTTTAATAAGCTCATTAAAATGTATATGTAGATATATATCCCATGACTCATATAAAAATTAATCTCTTTCCGAGTTTTTCTGGCTATGCCAATCTTCATCTGCTTTAAACGTGAATTGACTTTTAGTCTATTAATTGTTTTCTTTTTAATTGAAAGAAAAAATTTTATGGATTGTTTTTTTTTATAAAGCTGTTAATTGCAAAGTGCATTTGTAACTATGCGGATTATATATACTTTACATACAATGCTTCGGAGTACTCCTTCATATATATCCAAATTTATATTCTAAATAATTTTAAATAAGTGATCAATGTGATATTCATCATTAGGAGTTACAATATAATTTAGTACATTGTTATATAATCAATATGACGATTAAAATCATTAAAGACGCTAAAGTTGAAAATATAAAATTGAGATATATAACATTTGTTACCTCTCTTTAGAATATGAAGCAGATGAATGTCTTGGAATATCACATTCTGATTTAGACGCCAATCAACAAGTACTGCATGCACCTGCAACAATAATCTTGAGCTAAAAAAAAAAAAAAAAAAATCGACATTCAAGGAAACAGAAAGTTATGCTTCTAGGATACAAAGAGCTAAGCACTTAATTATAAAGGGAACTCACTGGATGTTTCGTGAGCACATAATTTATTCCTCTAAAGCGGAGGCAAATGTCAATATTAAGCAACTTTACAGAGTACTTAAAGTGAAAAAGAAAAGGAAAAAAAAAAAATGGACCCATCCGTTGCTTGGATGACTAAAAATCATACAACTATAAAGTGGAAAAAAAAAGAAATTTAATGTCAGACTGCAACTAATAGAGAGCTTTATTAATTTGTAACCTATAACTTCTACTCTAAGGTCCTGTACTTAAATTATATTATACATATATAAAATTTAAAACATTACTTTTCTTTGAACTTCCGGCTTACAATTCTAATTTTCACTTTTTTATCCTTTTGTTTTAAAACCAAAATTAGTAAATAATAAAAAAAGTATGGAAATGACAGAAAGTAATTCATATGCTTTCCGTCCATGCTATATATCTTCAGGCGTAAACTTGTTAAATCATTGGCCAGCTAGATGATAAGCTTCATTTTGTACTTAGAAGTCAGAACTAATTCCTTCAATGTTTAACTTACCGTCCACACAAAGAATAACTAAGTTATCTCTAGCTGGCTTGGTTCTTTAATGGCTCCACCATTGTCCCAAAAAGTATGTGTATGTCTGTTAATACAAATTTGACTAGAAATTATTATCTCAAAACAAGTTTATGCCCGTGGGACTTATTCTCCAATAATTTCATTATTAACCCGTGAAAATTTTTAATCACTTTGCAAATGGGGCAATTCTGTGTCACACTCGCCTTGCAACATCAGAAAAAACATTAAGAAGCTTGAATTGCTTCATATTTGATTTTCTTTTAAGAGTTTTCGTTCTTAGTATTTGATAAACATGCATGTTGTTAAATAAACACCTGATAAAGAAACCAAGAGAATTTATACAAAGCTTAATTTGTACAATTTTAAAGAAACCAAGAGAATTGCTAAATTGTGATCAACTGGTTTTACACTAGAGAGCTTAAAGTATTAATATTAAGTTCATATCTATAAGTTTAAGCTTTTAAGTAAAGTGGTAAACTTAACATGATGGTTACAAGTTTGAATTCCCCTCTTATTATGGTTCAAATCCTCTCTTATTATTTATTGTTTCAAAACAGTTATAAGAGAAGTTCTTTTTAATCTTCTCTCAACTAAGCAAACAAATTCTTTTTGAATATTTTAGTTTTTTTTTTTGCAATCCATAATCCTTCCTTATATAATAAAAAAAAAATTACATGTTACAATCAATTCAATCCAAGGGCAAAAAGAAAAAGCTAGATTTGGTACTACATGCTTTCAAATAAAATTCTATGGGAAAAAGAGTAAGATTTGGTTTTTACAAGTTTCCAACTTCCAAATTTTATTTTATAAAGCAAAATAACTTACACCTTCCAAAACCACACTCTAGGCATAACCTAACCTAAATGCATAGTTTGGGATAAGTTATTTTCAGTGGCAAACCCAGAATTTAGATCTTAGGGTGCCAGACCTGGTCAATAATAAAATTATGTTAAATTTTTATTAAGTTTGTATGATGTAAAAGAAAAACAAAAACATGATAGTTTTATTAAACTAATTATGCATCAAGAATGTAGAATTTAACCTTTTTTTTTAAATCTCGTAGATAGATATAAATTGAATAACTTAAATAAATATTTGTCAAAGGTACATGCTCATGTAAATTCTTAAAAAAAAAAAAATTTAACTTTATAGTTTTTAAACAAATTATCAACTCTCAATAACTAAACTATAAAAAAGAAGTATAATTATTAAGGTTTGAAAATATTAATAGAAGATAATATATTTTACAAACCTTTTAACTTGAACTTCAATCTATTTTTTTTAATATTAATAAAAATGTCATTTGCTTAGACAAAAAGTAAGTAAAATATTAAAAAAATTTAATTAGTTAAATTAAATAACATTAAATTTTTGAGCCCATCTTCATGGCATGCTAATTCTATTATTGTTAAGAAACTATGACCACAGAACGACAAGAAGAAATTTCATTGCAAAAAGCTTAAGATTTAAGGTTTAGTATAAAAATTTTCAAACATTTAGGGAGGCTAAAGATATTTTTGATTATAGAATCATTTCATACACAAGAGCTATTTAAGAAATTTTTAAAACCTGAAGGAGCCTTGTGTCACACCCTGTGCAACACACGCACAATTTAGCTCCAAACTTGCACGGAAGCATATCAAAGAATGGGATTTCAGGATAAGTGTTATAGCATTCTAGAATCCTCATGGTGTAAGGAGTTCAATGGCGTAAAGAATGGGCATGGTGTTCCATAAATTTCCAAAAGGTTCTGAGACATTTTGGAACATTCTGAAAGGGTTTGGAAGGTTACGAAACTGGCGGGATGCATACAAAAGACTCTAGAAGGCCCTAGAATGTTTCAAAAGGTGACAAAAGGATGTGGAATGCTACGGAAGGTTCTGGAAGCAAGTACAAATATCTAGTGTATACTCTAGAGATGTCTAGGATAGTATAGTGCCGTGTTGTTTAGTGTCGTCTAGGTATTTATGGATATTTCTAGAGATATTTGGCCACCAAGCAAGGTTAAAAATATCTAGGAAGAATCTAGATATGCTTAAAGCCCAAGTAATGTCTTAGCCAATAGGGTAGTGACAAGTGGCGCAATGCTAGCCATACATTGAGGAGGTGCAAGCCTATAAATATGGGTGAGCCCTCATTTGTAAGCAAGTCATGGTAGACTCAAGGGTTTGAGAGTCTTGTACTTGAGTGCCTCTAAACTTTAAAAGCCTTGTACATTTGCTTGTATATAGTGAACATTTCCTCATCCAAATCTCTCGTGTCCTTGTTTTTCATTACTTGAACATCTCTTCTAGTAGTTTAAGGCTCACTTAAGTGCACTTTAAGGAGTGTTAATGGCTAATGCTGCACGGTCTCTACTTGTACAACAATAAGGCCGTCACAGTTGGTGTCAGAGCCGAGGTTTATTAGGTTCATTATGTGTGGGGTGTTAAGAACAAGTTCGGGTAGACACAATGATAGAGATCCTGGTTATGAGTAAGAAAACTAGGAGGCATGGGAAAGATCTCACTAGAGGGAAAAAGACCTGTGGTCAGGAGAAGTCTTGTGACGTAATGAGCGCTGTGGAGACCCAGATGGTCAAGGTGGAGCTAGCCATGGCCGACATGAGGGAAAAACTAGATAGGCTAGAGAAGGCTTGAAACAAGGCATGAAGAAGCTCAATGGCAAGGCAGAAAGCTAAGGTAATGAGCTCAAAGAATTCATGCACAGCTTTGAGGTCGCCATCGAAGCACTACATCAAGAGGTTTATTCTTTCCAAGCATCGATGCTGGAAGTTCTGGCCACAGTTCAAACTCAGGTGGAGGAACTGAGTGAAAGATTAGAAGACACCAAGATTAAGGTAGCCACGTTTAAGAGGATGGTCGCGTTGGGGTATCGTCACTTGTGCTCACTATTTCGCAGATAGAGGCACCCAAACCTAAGGAATATAACGGCAAACAGGATGCCAAAGAGTTAGATAACTTCCTTTGGCACATGGAAAGATACTTTGACATATTGGGGATCCTAGATGAGAGGGCCAAGGCAAATATCGCAACCCTTTATCTTATAGATCTTGTAGCTAATTGGTGGCATTGAAAGTATATGAAAATTAGAAATGGCGTGTGTGTCATAAACACATGAGCAGAACTACAAAAGAAGTTGAAATGCTAATTCTACTTGGAGAATGTATCTTTTAATGCTAGGAAGTGGATGAATGAGTTGAGGCATACACACTCGATTTATGAGTATGTGGAAGAATTTTCGGAGTTGATGCTCCAAATCAATGACATGAGCAAGGCAGATCTTCTCTTCAACTTCATGGATGGCTTCAACTATGGGTATACCAAGAGTTGTAGAGACGAGGAGTGAAGGACGTTGATACTGCATTCACCATTGTGGAGACGCTCATCGACTACCATAGAGGTGAGTCTTCCAGACACACTAAAACTCCCCACGCTATGATAGTAGTGAAAAGGAGGATAGATCTCTGCGTTATCAACGTCTCTATAATGGTATAGATAGGAGACGTGATGACCATCATATGAGGAACAATAGGAAGAAGTTGTCACTCGACTTGAAGTGTTTCTTGTGTGATGGTCTACATTGGGCGTGAGATTATCTAAAGAGGCAAGCGTTGATTGCTATGCTGAAAGAACATGAGGACGCACACGAGTTAGCACACATGGGTGTTATGCAGGTCCTCAATTCCTTAATGTAAACCTTCACACCTTTTAAGCCACTAAATCGATCATTGATGCACGCATCAATGGTAAGACCACTAAGGTGTTGGTTGATACGGGTACCACACATAACTTTAGGTACAAGTGAGGCCAAGAGGTTCGACCTACGACTTGAGAAGGAGCAAGCACGGATTAAGGCAACAAATATTGAAGTTGTACCCATTGATGGAGTGGCTTATGGGTTTGAGCTGTAATTGGGTCTTCAAAGAGGTAAGGTTGATATCTCTGTAGCTCCCTTGGATACTTCAGGTGTGTGGACTTTTTGAGGTGATATGATGTGATGACATAGCCTCGATGCAATGCAATTTGCGTCTCAGAGGGTGGTCTATACATGTTTTCCACAATAGCCAAGCCGAGCTGTAACACTATACATCTAGGAATGATGCAACTAAAAGGGGATGATGATAGAGTGCGAGCATCAAAAGGCTACACAAAGGAAGGCAAAATGGCAAATAGGGTTCCAAGTATACGAGTACATAGGTAAAGAAAGCCAAGATGCAACACAAGCGGGCAAAGAGAAAGTGGCGACATGGAAGTAAGATTGCTCACTCGCAAACTTTGAGAAATACTCAAAGATATAATGAGGGTGTCACAAAATCGGGTAGAGGAGGATGTCACAACCTGCAAGACACATGCACGACTTAGCGCCATACTTGCACAAAAGAGTACCAAGGAATGGGATTTCCAGGTAAGTGTTATAGCGTTGTAGAATCCTCATGATGTAAGGAGTTCAATGGCGCAAATAATGGGTGTGGTATTCTGAAAGTTTTTAAAAGTTCCCTAGACATTCCAGAACATTCTGAAAGGTTTTAGAAGGTGCGAGATGTATAAATAAGACTCTAGAAGATTCCTGAAGGTGACAGAAGGATGTGGAATGCTATGGAAGGTTTCAGAAGCAATTAGAAATATCTATCTAATGTTTAGAGTTCTTTAGAGATGTCTAGGGTAGTGTAATGTTATCTAGTGTCATCTAGGCATGTAAGGATATTTCTAGAGATACTTGGCCACTAAGCAAGGTTGAAAATATCTGGGAAGGATCTAGATATGCTTGGAGCCCAAGTAATACCTTAGCCAATAGGGTAGTGACAAGTGGCACAATGTTAGCTATACATTGAGGAGGTACAAGCCTATAAATATGGGTGAGCCCTCATTTATAAGCAAGTCATTGTAGACTCAAGGGTTTGAGAGTCTTGTACTTGAGTGCCTCTACACTCCAAAAGCCTTGTACATTTGCTTGTGTATAGTGAGCATTTTCTCACCCAAATCTCTTATGTCCTTGTTCTCAATTGCTTGAACCTCTCTTCTAGCGGTCTAACACTTACTTAAGTGCACTTTAAGGAGTGTTAGTGCCTAAGGCTACATAGTCTCCACTTGTAAAACAATAAGGCCATGACACTTGGCACCCTTAGGCTAGGCCATAACATAGTTAACCCCTTGTTATTTATTGAGAACCCCAAGAATGGTGTACATGGTCTGGAACATTAATTGTAAGAACCAAAATAGTAATAGTAATAACTTAAGAATTAATAGCCAAGGAATTATTGGCAAAGTAGTGCACATAGAAAAAGGGCCATCTCTGCCACTAGTATCCCTGGTAAAGGTTCACCAGCTGGTAAATTTCACTGTAGTAGTACTTTTTGACATGCGCATAGTTGTGTAGCTTCTTGAGGTGATTCTTGGTGTCCTCAGTATCCAAACAGCTATGGAGAATATCATTAATTATTACAAAGTATCATCGCGTCTTCATCAATTTCAATGAGATTATCCATGAATTTGGCATAAAAAGTGACTATAGGTTTGCAACGATAACATTGCTCAAAGTTGATGACGTTTTCAAAAAATGGTTTCAGTTGTAACGGTTTCAGTTGTCCCATGAATTAGCAAAGATGTAATCTCAAGAACTCTGTCTTTAAATTTTACATCCAAAATGCTATAGGCGGATACTTTCTTTAATTTGATATAGGCCTAGTTGATATTTTTGGCACAAGAAACGGGCTCCCATACTGTTTGTTTTCTGAACTTCATCTCAGAATCTACTTTCAATGGTAAAATCAATGAATGCCTGAATAGGACAAGAATATGCTTGATATCAATACTTTCAACTTAGTTGGAGTTTAAACAAGGTTTGAGAGATGAAAAAATGTTATCAAAGTAATCAACGATTAGTTTAGGGTTTTGCCTTTAGAAAGTGTGGTCATGTTAAATAGATGCTCAAGTACCGGCCAAAGAATTAGGTTTTCTAGTAGAATCAGATCATCTTTAAAAAATTCTAGTAAACAAGACATGGAGAATATGGGATCATCATTGTCAACAACACCTCACCAACATCCTTGCAGAACAACTCAATAATGAAACAACCATCAAGTACCATGATTTCTACAAATACTCCCTTTTCTGACAATTCAATTAGTCCTGCATAGCAATCACGGGTCCATTTTCAATCGAGATGATGGCTTCGATGAGCTGCCTATGTTGTTCGTTCTGATTTTCCACTTGATTACCTCTAACCACTGGAGCAAGCCTCGCAAATACCTCTATTTGATATTTTGAAAGGGTTTAGTTGTTGGTCTGCAAAGTGAAAAGGTCCAAAACAAAAATGCAATATGCTTGACCACTTTTGCATTGTCTCGTGAGATAATTTTTGGGCTTCTGATGATAGAAGCATTAGGTGACAAGGAGAGATTATCAATATCAGCCATCGCACTTTCAAAGGGACGCTTATTGTGTGTTTGGGTATGCTATTAGACATAAGCTTTTGGCATCTTGGTGTTTGGCAAATATTTTGAAAACTGATTGTCTAAGAAGCTGCTGTTTATAGAATCTATTTTTGTATTAGATTGCAAAAGTAGGTAAGATGTAATTTTTGAAAATATAATTTTGAAAAGCTAAAATTCAAATCAATTGAAATACCAAAATTATCCCTGTAAAATAATATAAATCCAAAAAAACCGACCTTATATATATTGAAAATTTAAATTATTTATTTCGTTAATTAAAAATTTATTTAAGATTATTTTTTAAAATAAGTTTTCTAAAAAATAAAAAAATTGCTGGGGTAGCTGTTACAGTCACCAGCCATCAGTTGCCGCTGGCCACTAGCCATCGTCAAATGGGCGCGTCGATATGTTGCCATAACAAAGGAGACATCGACAGATTCAGAAAGCGCGGACGACAACGAGTCAAGAGGTGGTGGCAGTGTCGCCAACATGCAACTTCGACAGTGGCTGGCGGCCAGCAACGACTTAGGTCCAATAATAGATTTTCAATTTTTTATTTTATTATTTTAAATAACAAATTATTATATATATTTATTTTAAAATTATTTTGGTAATAATTTGTTATTTATTTTAATAATGTAAATTTAGATTTAATTTTTAACAATATTTCTTTTTAAAAAACTTTGTATATTTTTGTATTTTTAATTAAAAAATAAAATTTACCAAACATATATTCATAGCTTTTGAATAGTATAGCAATTTTGAAAAACTATTTTACCAAACACCCTCGGCTTGTTCCCACAACACAGCTAACAATTTATTTTTCCGACAACACTTTTCTACAACAATTTTTTAAGTAGACTTGCTTTTTTTTGGGTTGGGGGGGTGGTGGGTGGGGTGGGTATGTGGGGTATGTGGAGAGGCGGTGGGGGGGTGTGTGCTGTGGGTTGTTGGGGTTTGGGGAATCTATAAGTCTTCACTCACATATATAGTATGGTTAATAAAAACTCAGTTATTACAAATACATATATAGATCAAATCTAATAAGTTGTTTAAAATTAGAATTCTCAAGCTAGCTATATATACATCAAATCCCATTTACTCGAGCAGCACTAGCTGGTTGACATCTGTGAAGAATTATACATGAAAAGTAGTGAAGTTCTAATTCAGAAAGCAAATCAAAGACCTAACATATCTTAATGTAGGTTATCAGATTTAAGTTATATCAGAAAGAATTAATATCGGAATCCAGTTACCTGTCATTTAGATGCAACTACCTACAAATTAACTCTATCAACGGATCTTTTCATTTTTAATCCCGATCATCCCAGAGCAACCTGCAACAAAGCTTTAATTTATAAGACAACCAACAATTAACAGTTTTAAGTGCATTATATATCAGCACAAGTTTATAAAGCTCCAGTCACTTCCTATTTGCCTAATTGAGCAACATCTAAGAAAAAGTTATATTATAAATGTATCTCTAGAATTGAATGGAGATGTGATTTATAATGCTCGTACAGATAAATATATATCCCCATGACAGATCCGTAAAAACTAATCTCCATAAGTAAGTTCGTTTTCGGGCTATACTAACGTTGAGCAGCTTTAAGCGCGGATTGACTGGTCTTTTGTTTTTCTTTTTCTTCCGAAGACAAATTCAAACGGAGAAACATTGTATGTAAGGTGTTAGTACTTCCCATTTATAGTTTAGTCTAAGTAAAAATATTACATTTCTAAGAGTAATGCTAGTATACATATCCTAAATTTATGGTTTAACTTTTGTATTTTAAATAAGTGATAAATGTGACATTTATCAATTAAAATACAACATATCATTTATGATATTGTAACATAAAGATATGACAATTAAGATCATTAAAGATGCTAAAGTTGAAAATTATAAATTGAGTAATGCTATGCCAACAAAGTTTGTTTACAAAGTTGATATGGTATCATTTATTTAATGTCATATCACTCATCGACTTTTATTACATTAGCTTTATTTTATTCATCCTCCAGTTACTTGATATTATATCAACTTGGTATACAGGGTTTGTAAATGCGATATTATTTTTATAAATTTTAAATACGTAATATTTTGGTACCTCTCTTTAACATAAAAAGAAGAAGAATGTCTTGAATATCACACATGATGATTTCAAAATCCACACCTCTAATTAAAGGCTTTATTAGTCTTGCCTGAATTGGTTTCTGACGCCAATCAACAAGCGCATACATCTGAAATAATAATATTGAGAAAGAAAAAAAAAGGTTCAAGCAACCGAAAATTATACTCCTAAGAAACAAAGAATTAAGCAGCTGCAAGGGAATGACACTATGGAGTTAATTAGTGAAGCGGTTGCTTTATACAATTTTAATCATATCTGCGACTGCGAGATACAAACTGTTAAATTAATGCATGCACAAAGCCGTATCCAGCTTGTTTCTTTACTAGCTCTTCTTTCAACTTCTATATGAAATTGCTAAATTGTGATTAACTGGTTTTGCACATTATCAACAAACATGTACTTTGTCTAATTCGCACCCTATTGCTTCAGTTCAGTATTATTAATTTGATTATCTCGTTTTGGTGTCAAAATTAAAACAGTGATTGCAAATGTGTGTGGGAGAAGAAATACTTTTCAATCTTCTCTTGGTTAGTTAATTTATTTTTCTCTTAACCAAGCAAACAAATCCTATTCGAGTATTCAAGTCTTGTTCTCTTTGCAATGCATAATCCTTCCGTATATAATGAACAAATACATGTTACAATCAATTTCTCCAAGGAAAAAAAGAAAAAAAAAGGCTAGATTTGGTACTTACAAGCTTCCCAATAACATTCTAGGAGAAAAAAGGAACTTGATTTGGTTCTTACAAGCTCCCAATTCACAAATTTATTTTACACATAAAACAAACTAACATAAATCTTCTAAAACCACAGCCTCAGACGGAACGGACAACGTCCACCTAAATGCCTTGGTTTGAGATCAGTTATTTTTTATTTACTCCCACGAATGGTGTAAAAGGTCTGTAAGAACGTAAGAACAAGAACGATTGCAGCAACAAATTGAGAAACAATAGCCCAGGGACTGGTGAAGTAGTGCATATAACAGTAGCGCAATCTTGGCCAAAAGCGATCCCGATGACAGTTCACTTGCTCGCAAAGTTCGTGATAATAGAATTCCTTGAGAAAAGCATCAGTGTAAAGATTGTTGAAGAACTTGGTGGCCACTTCAGGGTTCACCCAGTTATCAAAAATTTTATTCTTACACAGCATCTCCATGTCCTTCTTGGTGTCAATGAGACAATCCATGAGTTTGGCGTAGGAAGTGATTATTGGTTTGCAATTTGGGTAGCACTGCTCGAAGCTGATGAGATTCCGAAAGATGGTTTCTGTAGTCTCCTGAATCAGCAAAGATGGGATCTCAAGAACTCCATTGCTAAATCTTATATCCAAGATGCTACTGGAAGCTACCCTGTGGAGCTTGATACCACTCTCTTTTAAGATTGTGGCAGAAGGGAAGGGCTGCCATCCCAAATGTTGTTCACTACATTCCTGATGACCACGTACTCGGAGTGGCAGAAGCAATGAATGCCTCAGTAGGTCAAGAATATGCTTGATTTTAAGGTTTCCGAATTGGTTTGGTGTTAGAGAATGTCTAGTAGAGGAGAATATATTACCGAAGAAGTCAAGGGCTAGTTGAACAAGGGGCTTGCTTTCAGGAACCGTGGTCAAGTTATACAAACACTCAAGCACCAGCCAAGGAATTTGATTTTCTAGCAAAATCAGGTCATGGTTCAAAAATTCTGGTAAGCAAGACATGGTGAATATAGGATCATCTGGGTCTTTAGGTACCTCTCCGGCGTCCTTGCGGAACAGCTCAATAATGAAGCAACCATCGAGTAACAAAATTTTAAGAAAATCTACATTATTGATGTCAAATGTACCTGCATAATACTCGCGAGCCTCTGCTTCCACAGCCCTGATGGCTTCAATGAACTGCCTCAATCGCTCCCCTGGATGTCCTGACCTTTGGAGGATGCCACGCAAATACTTCAGTTTGATTTTTTGTGTTTGTTTGAGTTGTTCCTTTTCATGATGAAAAGGGCCAATTGAAAATGCATTGGGCTCATATGCGTTCTCGTTGTGCCTGCGGAGTATTCTTGGGGTTTTGAAGATGCAAACATTATCTGACATTGAGAGATTATCAGCCATCATATCTTGGAAGGAAGATGCCAAAGATTCAACATTAATCGCAATATGATCCCTCTGCTGACTCCGCGGGCTTGCCATAACGCTAGTCATCTCTTAATGGTCTTCTGTTTATTGCTTTCCCTGCCTTGCCTCTTTCAATGTACGTATCCTTAGGCACGATTAATCTGTTCTTACGGAACATGATGAAGAAAAAAGAAAATTACAAAGAAAGATAAATGCTTAAAAGAAATATATGAATAGTTTTGGGACTTTGTATTCCACTTTGAGTTTAATAAAGTGGAATATGAAACCAAGAAAAAAAAAAAACGACCCCAAGACTCAAGAGAATTTATCCTTTGCCAATTGTGCAAGCAAAACGATAAAATTCCAAATCAATTGAGCATTTAAATTGAAAGTGGACACGATCACATTGTTCATTAGGTTTTAATTTTATGATCAAATTAACGTAATTAATGATAAGTACTATTCAAAACATCTGACACTTGGATGAATTATTTATCAATTAGAAGGCTTTTAGATTCATATATTAATTGTATATATATTTTCATATTTCTTGTTAACCCATATTACTACCTTATGTATTCGAAAGTGTATATATACTTCAGGTTCATCTTGGACTGAAATAGTTTGATTTACATGTTACAATCAATTCAATCCCTGAAAGTAAAAATAAAAATCAGCTAGATTTAGTACGTACACTTACAAGAGTTCCCACGACTTTATCTCTGTGCCGTAACAATCGATGGTCTTGTACTTTTTACTCTTGAGTTCCTTGCTCCACCGATCTTTCTCTTTGTACCTGTTCTTGGAGAAATAAATATTAACTTTAATTAACTAAGCTTCGAGAAGAAACTTTACCATACATATTATGGTTTACTTTTTTTATTTGCAAATTAATTTATTGCACATTCATAAAACTTAACCTACAAAAGTTCAAAATTTTAGTTCTCAAAGTTCAATAGAGAATCAGTAAATTTAAAAAAAATAAAAAAAAAGAGAGAGAGAGAAAACAAAAGATATGCAAGCACTTACAGACTCGATCCCCGTATTGGTTTCTAAGTGATTTCAATCTCTCCCTTCCTATCTCCCTTGAGCGACCGAAAAGTTATATCAGACTAACAAAAAAACTACACTCGCTTAATTAAATTAATGTACGGGAAAGAATTATAAAACAAATAAACTATTTTCTCCGACCATGGTGCATACTTAACTTAAACTAAAATTAAAGAGAAGAAAAGAAATCATACCGTTCACGTAACTCCTTTGTCTTATGCTATGCTTGCAGGTCGCAGCTTCTACATTTCAAAGAACAACCATAACCTCTATTTATGAAGTTAAAAAGTGGATAAATCAAATGTAAACATTTTGCAACTATAAATGAAGCCATTGACCTTTATCCCTTTAATTTGCGGGCGAATCTTGACCATGAAGAAGAGAAAAGAATTTGGAAATTTTAAAAATTAGAGTATTGAGTATGACAAAATCCCTTGAGAATTATATCCTTTGCTTTTGCCTTGAGCAACTGTAAAATTACAAATCTGGCATAACTGGAATGCTACTAACTATTTTATTCTACAAATTAATAAAACAATCGAAATATCCAAATACGTCCTACAATCCAAGGATTAAACAATTCCATTATGACAACCCGAAATCTAATAACAAAATTTTCAAACTCGAAAAAGTAATAATAACTTTACTTGAACTATGAGTGATCTCTCCAATGTTGCTCTAATAGTTCAATCAACCAAATCTTCTTTAGTATAATTAATTCATAATAACATAAAGAAATGTTGCTCTAATACTTTACAAAATATCATGACAATTTCATAAAAACATAGACTTTACCATAATTAATTCATAATAACATAGCAAAAATAAACAATAAATCAATTTCATAAAACAATAATTTCAAGGAATTGAAAGTTATGCTTTTAAGAACAATAATTAAGAAGTTATAAGGGAATGATGCTTCGAAGTTAGTGAAGGTGTTTCATGATCACATAATTTATTCCTCTAAGGCAGAGACAAATGTCAATGTTAAGCAACTTTACGGGGTATGCAAAATTAATGCAAGAGCAAAGGAAAAGAATAAAAAATTAGAACTTATCCGTTGCTTGTCTGACTAAAAATCTCAGACAAGTGCGAGAAAGAAATGTCGGATCAATAACCAATGGAGAGCCATATTAAATTGTAGCCGATATCTTATACTCTTATTGGTCGTTAAAATTATACTATGCATAAACTTCTAAACATTACTTTTCTCTGAACATCTGGCTTGCAAATTTGTATTCATTTTCACTTGTTTGCAAACCAAAATTATTAAATAAAGAAACGTAAGGTGAAAGAAAGTAATTCATATTCTTTCCGTCCATGCCCCATATGTTCAGGAGTAAACTTGTTCAATCATTGGCCAGCAAGTTATGCTGAGCTCCATTTTGTACTTAGAACTGATTCCTTAAATGCTTACTGTTCACACAAAGAATTATCAACTCAGTACGGGCTGGCTTGGTTATTTTAATGGCACCACCGTCGTCCCAAAAAGTATAAGTATGTCTTTTAATACAAATTGGACCTAGAAATTATGAATTGCTCCAAAACAAGTTTGTAACGGGGGGCTTATTGTCACGCCCCGCGTAACACACACGGGGTTTTGCGCCAAACTTATTCAGAAGTGCGCCAAAGAATGGAATTCTGGGGTAAGTGTTATGGTGATTTGGGATCCTTGTATCGAGGAGGATTTAATGGCGTAAAGAATGAGCGTGATGTTCCGGAAGTTTCTAGAAGGTTCCAAGATGTTCTAAAATATTCCAGACACTTCTAGAATACTCCGGAAGGCTTTAGAAGCATGTGGAAGACTCTAGAAGGCCCTAGGAGATTCTAGAAAGTCATAGAAGGATGTGGAATCCTACGGAAGGTTCTGGAAGCAAGTAGAAATATCTAGTATCTAGGGTTCTCTAGAGATGTCTAGATTAGTATAGAGTGGTCTAGTATGATTTAGACATGTATAGATGTATCTAGACTTACTTGGCCAACAAGTAAGCTTGTAAATATCTAGAAAAGATCTAGAGTGAGAATGTTCTAGGTACTTGGATAGCCAATAGGATTGTGAGATGTGGTGTAATGTTAGCCACACGTTGAGGAGGTGCTTGCCATAAATAGGGGTGAGCCCTCATTTGTAAAGCGATTCATGCTAGACTCAAGTGTTCAAGAGTCTTGCAAGCCTTGTAAACTACCTTGTGTATAGTGAATATTTCCTCACCCAAATCTCTCGTGTCCTTGTTCTCTTTCACTTGAACCTCTCTTAAAGCGGAATAAGGCTTACTTAGGTGCACTTTGGAGTGTGTTAGCGCCTAAGGCCACACGGTCTCCGCTTGTGAAACAATAAGGCCGTGACATTATTCTCCAATGATTTAACTGTATATTTTAAACCCTTGAAAATATTCACCACTCTGCGAACTGGCGCAAGCATTTCAGGACCTAGAATTGCTTCATATTTGATTTTCTTTTTAGAGTTTTCGATTTTTGTACGTGATGATTATGTTGTCAGATAGACAGTAACGAATAAAGAAACCAAGAGAATTCATTCAAAGCTTTGCAGAATGTTGGGTTACCATGGATCGAACAAAACTCTACATTGGTATGATATTGTCCACTTTGGGCCCAAGCCCTCATGGATTTGCTTTTGGATTCTACCCAAAAGGCCTCATACCAATGGAATATTTGTCCACACTTATATGTCCATGATCTTCCCCATGTCTAGCCAATATGAGACTTTGATTGCACACCCAACAATCTCCCTCTCAAACAAAGGACCATACTATTTTGTATGTTTTTTTTCTTTTTTTTTTTCGAGCCTCCCCTCAAATGATCATTTATTCGTTTTGCTTCATCGAGGCCTTTGTCTACCTCGAGAGCCATCCGTCTGCTTCATTGAGGCCTTGTGTCACGAGCTTAGAGTTTTGCGCAGCTGCTCGTGCGACACTTAGGCGACTTGAACCCGAAAGTTGCTAAGTAAGCCTAGATGACTGCTTCTTGCTCAAGGAGAAGTTAGGACCGTTGAGCCAAAAGAGCTTTAGAGGCTAGAAGAAGAGATGGAACTTAGAGGCAAGTATTGCTAATACAAATGAGCTTTGTATTACACAAGAGAACTCTTACAATGCTTTGTGTTGTAATTGCTTGGTTTTGTGGGATGGTTTGCAAATGAGCCTAAGAGGGGTATTTATAGTAATCCACCTCCTCAATGGACGGCTAGGATTTGTTACATCCAACGGTCCTAATTTACCATCTAGAAGTGTCTCCTAAAATATCTAG
The DNA here is from genome assembly GCA_013180625.2 of Boswellia sacra. Lineage (NCBI taxonomy): Eukaryota > Viridiplantae > Streptophyta > Magnoliopsida > Sapindales > Burseraceae > Boswellia > Boswellia sacra. The sequence continues at coordinate 812,965 of SNVD02013892.1, forward strand.
ATATTTATCCTAAAATATCTTAGATATTTCCAAGGAAGGTTCTAGCAACTTGGCTTGCTAGAGAATTCTAGAATGGGCTAGACGTTCTAGGACCTTACGTAGCCTTTCACATTCTTCCACAACCTTCTCGAGTCTTCTAGAGCCTTTCGGACGCATCTCACGACTTCTGGATCCTTCCGGATCTCTCCGGAATGTCCCGGAACGTTCCGGAACCTTTTAGAAGCTTCCGGATCACCACGCCTACTCTTTGCGCGATTGAGTTCCTCTCGACACGAGGATCCCAAATCACCATAACACTTGCCCTGAATTCTCATTCCTTGGCATTCTTCCGAGCAAGCTTGGCGTGAAACAGTGCACATGTCGCGCGGGGCGTGACATCCTCCCCCACCTAATTTCGCTAAGTCCTCGTCGCGTCTTGGAGGATGGGTCATTGGTTGCGAGTGAGTGGTCTTGGCTCCATGTTGACGCTTCCCTCTCGCGTGCTTGCGTGGCTTCTTGGTGGCCTTCTTTAGCTTTACGATCTTGGATGGCATTGTGGATGGAGGTTTGGCATCGGGCTCCAACTTGTCTTGGTAAGCCTCTTGTCTTGGCGATAACCTCCTTGGTAGCCTTTGGGGCGTAACATCCTTGTACTTCTCAAGGATGGCCTGAACACGTCTTGCTAATGGGTCTTTGGTAACGCCAATATTTTTTCCATCATCTCGTTCCCGAACGGTGGCAAGGAGGTTAGGATTTTCCTTCATTCCTTGCGTGAGTTGTAGCGCTGACATCATCTTGCTCTCGACCTTGGCTGCACGCTCTACCATGACCATGCATGCTTGACTCCCATTGAGGATGTTAAGGGAGTTAGATGCTGGTATGGGGAAAGCATGGGCTTTGTCGAAGAACTCCATGCCCAACACTACTTGGAAATCGTCCATGGAGACGATGGAGAAATCAAGGTTGTCTTTCCATGCACCCAATTGCACTGGTGTCGCTTGAACACACCCACTATGGCTTTGGCGGGTGATTTTACCGCCTTAATGGTGCCTCCTCCATTGGTATAGTTGAGGCCTAGCCTCTTGGCCTCCTCAATAGAGATAAAGTTATGCGTGGCTCCCGTGTCAAGCATCGCACGTACATCCTTGCCGTTGATAGTGGCATTCACACACATGAGGCCCTTCTTGGCATGTGTGGGTCTCTTGAGTGCACTAATGATATGAAGAGAACCCATCTCTGCTTGGGGCTCTTTATTTGGGTACCCTCATATTGAGCTGCGAGGGCATTGAGGGTCTTCCTCTTTGGGCAATCCCGAACCCAATGAGGACCATCACATATGAAACAAGGACTTTTGGGCTTGAGGGAATCGGACTTACCTTTGTTAGGCGTGTCGCGTTTGTCTCCCTTGAGTGGTTTATGTGCACCACCTTCCCTTCGGGCATGATCCTTCTTAGGACTCCACTCTCCCCCACCTTTATCGTGGTTGGGCTTCCTTTCCTTAGATTGGGACGTGTAGTCGACAAGGGATTCGGCCACGGCTATGGCGTCAACAAGGTTTTGCACGCCACGCCTCTCAAGCTCAACCCTTGCCCAATCTTTTAAGCCATCAAGGAAGTAGAAGAGGGAGTCTTTTTCGGACATACCTTCAATTTCAAGGATGATTGTGGTGAAGTCTTTGATGTACTCGCGAATGGTGCCACTTTGCTTCAAACGGCGGAGGCAACCCCTTGCTTCCTTTTCCGTATTGCTTGGAGAGAAATGCTTCCGTAGTTCTCTCTTAAAGTCCTCCCATGTACGAAAGACGACGATGCCTTTGCCCGCATTGTTATGCTTACGACGCCACCACAATTGGGCTGCATCACGAAGGAAAGTAGGCGCAATGCCTATTCTTGAAGCATCATCATAGACACCTTTCACCTCGAAATATTGCTCCAAGCCGAATAGGAAGTTTTCTACTTTCGTGGCATTGCGAGTGCCATGGTATGTGGTGGGAGTAGGCACTTGCATGTTGGTTAGCCCATTAGGACTTGTGTAGGAAGGGCTAGCACGTTCGTAACGATGCTTCTCCCATTCCGTGCGTGATTCTTCCACTTTCGCATGGATTGCCCGCGACTCACGTTCCACAAAGCTTCGTAAGCTAGCGAGCTCTCGTGTGAGGTTTTCACTAAACTCGAGTATTATGGACTTTGTCGCTTGGGTGATCTCTCCATAATCCATCTCTAGGCCTTCGAGATGATCGGAGAGGCCCTCAATAGTATTGTCCATACTCGAAAGGGATTGCTCAATGCTAGCAACACGAGGCTCTAAGGATTTCGAGGAGAGAGCTTTGGACTTACCTCGTTTTCCTTGTGGGCGTGGTTGAGATTGAGGTTGTTCCTCACGTCCGCGGACTTGCTCCTCCACATTCATCTCAATGTCGAATGCCATTTGCTCTTGTGCTCGAACCGGGCTCTGATACCAACTGTCACGAGCTTAGAGTTTTGCGCAGCTGCTCGTGCGGCACTTAGGCGACTTGAACCCGAAAGTTGCTAAGTAAGCCTAGATGACTGCTTCTCACTCAAGGAGAAGTTAGGACCGTTGAGTCAAAAGAGCTTTAGAGGCTAGAAGAAGAGATGGAACTTAGAGGCAAGTATTGCTAATGCAAATGAGCTTTGTATTACACAAGAGAACTCTTATAATGCTTTGTGTTGTAATTGCTTGATTTTATGGGATGGTTTGCAAATGAGCCTAGGAGGGGTATTTATAGTAATCCACCTCCTCAATGGATGGTTAGGATTTGTTACATCCAACGGTCCTAATTTACCATCTAGAAGTGTCTCCTAAAATATCTAGATATTTATCCTAAAATATCTTAGATATTTCCAAGGAAGGTTCTAGCAACTTAGCTTGCTAGAGAATTCTAGAATGGGCTAGACGTTCTAGGACCTTTCGTAGCCTTTCACATTCTTCCGCAACCTTCTCGAGTCTTCTAGAGACTTCTAGAGCCTTCCGGATGCATCTCACGACTTCTAGATCCTTCCGGATCTCTCCGGAATGTCCCGGAACGTTCCGGAACCTTTTAGAAGCTTCCGGATCACCACGCCTACTCTTTGCGCCATTGAGTTCCTCTCGACACGAGGATCCCAAATCACCATAACACTTGCCTTGAATTCTCATTCCTTGGCATTCTTCCGAGCAAGCTTGGCGTGAAACAGTGCGCATGTCGCGCGGGTCCTTGTTCTCTTTCACTTGAACCTCTCTTAAAGCGGAATAAGGCTTACTTAGGTGCACTTTGGAGTGTGTTAGCGCCTAAGGCCGCACGGTCTCCGCTTGTGAAACAATAAGGCCGTGACATTATTCTCCAATGATTTAACTGTATATTTTAAACCCTTGAAAATATTCACCACTCTGCGAACTGGCGCAAGCATTTCAGGACCTAGAATTGCTTCATATTTGATTTTCTTTTTAGAGTTTTCGATTTTTGTACGTGATGATTATGTTGTCAGATAGACAGTAACGAATAAAGAAACCAAGAGAATTCATACAAAGCTTTGCAGAATGTTGGGTTACCATGGATCGAACAAAACTCTACATTGGTATGATATTGTCCATTTTGGGCCCAAGCCCTCATGGATTTGCTTTTGGATTCTACCCAAAAGGCCTCATACCAATGGAATATTTGTCCACACTTATATGTCCATGATCTTCCCCATGTCTAGCCAATGTGAGACTTTGATTGCACACCCAACAATCCCCGCCTCAAACAAAGGACCATACTATTTTGTATGTTTTTTTTTCTTTTTTTTTCGAGCCTCCCCTCAAATGATCATTTATTCGTTTTGCTTCATCGAGGCCTTTGTCTACCTCGAGATCCGTCTGCTTATTGAGGCCTTGGCTACCTCCTACGTAGAGAGCTTGCTCTATCCTTGTCCCTGTTGCCAAATAGAGCTCAACCACGGATCCGGGGGATCACCATCTTTGTTTGGGTCTGAGAATTTTCATCACGTATTCTCCTGTCTAAGTCTGGGCCTGGGCTCTGATACCACTTTTATGAGATTGAACACTCTCATTGCAACTCAAATAAAAGACAAGAAACAAATTATTATATTAGAAATAACAATTTGGGTGGCACTGCCTTCCATAATAAATAAAATAGACAATTTGGGAGGCTCAATCTTATCACAGCAAATAAATTAAAGGCAATAAAGAAAATAAAGGCACAAAAATTTAACGTGGTACAACCCTCAATCTGAGGGAAACCTCCACGGGACAAGACCGAAAATATTTTACTATGAAGAAAAATATTACAATCTCTCTCACAATTAGAATGGAGGAGATAACAAGGGAGAAAGAAAAGAAAAGCTTAATACATAAGCTTAGGACAAGTAAAAGCGGAGGAGGATGCTTTATTATAAAGCCTAACCTCCCCCTTGACTTATTGTTTCCCACCAATGTGAGATTGTGTGAAAGGCAAAAATGCCTTCACACCTCACATTCACACTTCATACTCTCCCACTTGAAGGCATTTTTCATTTTAGTCTTATCTCTATACATGATGCTCACGTCTCTAACAGGCCACAAGACGGCCTACACCAGATGAACTTATCAGCATTGATTGGTTTGGTCAATGCATCTGCTGTGTTGTCCTTCATGTGGATTTTCTGTATATCCACTATTCTATCTTCCACTACTTCTTGTACATAATGATATTGAACTCCTATGTGCTTCGTTCTTGAATGAAAGGCTGGATTCCTTGCAATATGCAAGGCACTCTGACTGTCACAAAATAAAGAAATCTTCTCTTGTTTGTGCCCGAGTTCCTCCAATAACCTTTTGATCCAAATAGCTTCCTTGCAAGCTTGTGTAGCTGTCATATACTCTGCTTCTATTGTAGATAGAGCCACAACAGTTTGTAGTTTGGATACCCAGCTCACTGCACCTCATGCAAGTGTAAACACATAGCCTGTAGTGGACTTCCTTTTGTCAATATCTCCTGCAAAATCTGAATCAAGATAGCCCTTGACAATGAACTCTGATTCTTCATAGCATAGTGCAGCATCAGAGGTCCCTTTGATGTATCTAAGGATCCTCTTAACAGAATTCCAATGCTCTCTCCCTGGATTAGACATGAATCTACTGACTGCTCCCACTGCTTCTACAATGTCTGGTCTTGTACAAATCATAACATACATTAGGCTCCCTACTACGGATGCATACGGTACTCGAGACATTTCCATCCTCTCCGCTTCATTGCTAGGACTCATACTTGAGGATAATTTATGATTAACAGGAAATGGGGTGGAAATTGGCCTACAATCTTGCGTGTTGAAGCGACACAAGATGTTCTTTAAGTAGTTCTTTTGAGATAGCCAAATCTTCCTGTTTTTTCTGTCTTGGTGAATTTGCATCCCTAGAATCTTGTTTGCCGGTCCTAAATCCTTCATTTCAAATCCCCTAGCCAATTGTGCCTTTAATTCTTGGACCTGATCTTTGTTAGTGCCTACTACTAACATATCGTCCACATACAACAGCAAAATGACAAAGTCTTCCTCAAACCTCTTGTAATACGTACAATGATTTGAACTGAGTCTGTTGTACCCAAGGCTGATGATGAATGAATCAAATCTCTTGTACTAACACCTTGGCCCCTGTTTTAAGCTGTATAGAGATTTGGTCAACCTGCAAATCAAGTTCTCATTTCCTTCTTTAATAAAGCCTTCCGGTTGGAGCATATAAATTTCTTCTTCAAGTTCTCCATGAAGAAACGTAGTTTTTACATCAAACTGCTCTAAGTGTAAGTCAAATGTAGCACACATAGCCAAGACTGCTCGAATTGTTGTAAGTCTTACCACAGGAGAGAATATCTCGTTGAAATCAACTCCTTCTTTCTGAGCATATCCTTTGACCACCAGTCTAGCACGATACCGCTCCACTTGATCATTCCCATCACGTTTGATCTTGTAGACCCATTTGTTTCTGATGGCTTTTCTTCCATGTGCTAGTGGCACAAGTTTCCATGTCTTGTTTTTGACTAAAGCTTCCATCTTTTCATGTATTACTGTCATCCATAGAGATGCATCAGAACTTTTTATAGCCTCCTGAAAGGTTGAAGGCTCCCCATCTTCTGTTAAGAGACAGTATGCAACAGTGCTCGCCATCACATACTCTGAGTGCCAATAAGGTTCCCTTCTTTCTCAAATTGATTGACGAATTTCAAGTGCTTCAGACTCGATTGGTTCTCGATCATCGTGTTCTGGTATTGCTTCAGAAGAAACTGTTTCTTCCTGTACTGATACAGTCTCAACATTTTTCTTCGTGCTATCACTTTCTTCATATTTAAACATGTCTTCTACAAAGACAACATCCCTACTGATGACAACCTTACAGGCAGTAGGATCCCATAGGCGATACCCTTTTACTCTATCAGCATACCCCAAGAAGATACATTTCCTGGATATCTTTTGTGTGCATTTTTTGTATATCCACTATTCCATCTTTCATTACTTCTTGTACATAATGATATTAAACTCCTATGTGCTTCATCCTTGAATGAAAGGCTGGATTCCTTGCGATATGCAAGACACTCTGACTGTCACAAAATAAAGAAATTTCCTCTTGTTTGTGCCCGAGTTCCTCCAATAACCTTTTGATCCAAACAACTTCCTTGCAAGCTTGTGTAGCTGCCATATACTCTAATTCTGTTGTAGATAGAGCCACAATAGTTTGTAGTTTGGATACCCAGCTCACAACACCTCCTGCAAGTGTAAACACATAGCCTATAGTGGACTTCCTTTTGTCAATATCTCCTGCAAAATCTGAATCAACATAGTCCTTGACAATGAACTCTGATTCTCCCTAACAAGTTGATAACAATTTAATATGAGTGAAGCTAAGTAAACAAAATAGTTAAGTTTGTATATCTTTGAATTCAAATTTTTAGTATTATTTAACGGTTTATTGAAGAAATATTTGACATAAACCGTCAAAAATGACAAAATTAACGGTCAAAATTTTTAAATTATTGTTAATAATATTTGACAGTAACCGTCAAATATTATGAACCTAACGGTCAAATTTTTCAATATTTGACTGCTTTTAACCGTCAAGTATTTTACAGTAAACGTCAAGTATGTGAGCATACAATAATATTTGACTCTTTTTCGACAGACAAATATTATTGCTTCAATACTTGACCGTTTGGATACTGTCAAATATGACAAATATTTTTGGCTCATATTTGACAGTCAAATATTTGACTATTTATTATACTTGTCGGTTTGGATACTGTCAAGGATGACAAAACTCATATTTGACTTATTGTGTCAAATATTACCCAATTTTTAGCTCATATTTAACTGTTTATTAATAGATACCGTCAAATATGACATATTCGTTTGGCCCATGTTTGACGATTTGTTATTGTCAACTTTTTGGGAATGGTATTTTCTTAATTAATCATTGAACAATAAAGTATGTATATATATATATTTATAAATATTTTTCAAAAAAATTATTTATATTATATAGTCTTTCTTGAAAACACAATATAAATAGAATTGGTTGAATGGTTAAAACACTATTATTGAACTCAATTCTATTAAAGAGGAAAAGGGTCTGAATCCCACTTGATGCATTTTAGTTAATAACTACCATGTATAATTAAGCACATATCCTAACTTGTTGATAATTTAGTGGGAATGAAGCTAAGTAAACAAATGAAAATAAGCAAGTGATTAAGGCATACGTACAATTGAGCACACATCATAACGAGTTGATAACAATTTAGTATGAGTGAAGCTAAGTAAACAAATGGAAATAAAAGAGTACATAGAGAGTTAGTATGTATCGTAGTATAACCCGATAAATCACATAATCAGTACATAGAGAGTTAGATACTGGGTCCACTATTGTTTCGTCTTTACATAGAATTTATATAGATCTTATATTTCATATCAAATACATAAATAAATAAATTAAATGTACGATGCATCATAAAATCAACTTCTCTGCGGCAATAGAAAATTCTCAAGACTAGAAAATCCACATGCATGGGATCTAATCCCTGGTAACAATAATTTTATAAAAAGAAAATTGAAGGTTTAAGTCATAAGTATCTTTCTTCAATGACCATGCTATGGCAATTCCAATTCTAAACAATAACCGATTTTATTCCTTCTTATTCCAAATATCCCATTACCTTCTCCCCCACCCACAAATAAATAAACAAAAAAGAAAAAGGACAAAAAGGAGCTCGAATGTATAGAATTGACAATCGCACCAATGTTTTACATACATATTTCCAACAAACAAATAAGCTTGAGAACATAAAAGATGTTTTATATTGTATTGATTAAAAATTATTACCTTCCATCCTCAAGAAGTGATCCTTCCCATATTGAGCATAAACAGGAACCATCAGAATGAGTCCAGTCAAGAACTTTTGCTTCTGAAATCAAACATCAACAAAAGGAAAAAATTAATTGAAATAGAAACAGTTTAGACTTTAACTAGAAAAATTATACAAGATAGTACAAAGCCATTTTGACAACAGCAGCAATAGGTGAGTACTATGAGTGAAAAATAAACATATAAAAGCATAATTATGTAAAGGATAACCAAACTTCAAAATAGAGAAAATAAGCATGAACCTCGGGCAGATTATAACCAGCTAAATACCAATTCCTCTTCCCACCAAGCTTCCCAGCTTTCTTCCCCTTTAACTCCAATTCCACCTTTGTAAAGAAGCCAATTTGTCCAATCTCTAAAAACCTCCACTATCCTAAAATCACAACAATGATAGTATTCAAAGAATGGGGTAGAATCTCAGCTTAAACAGAAATATTAAGTAATCCTTAACTGGGATTTTTTGCTGCTGAAAAGAAAATTTTTCTTCACTTTCCTTGGTTCCAGAGACATATGCAGGATTCGATGGTAAACCAGCTCGCCTGGTTACTTCTTCGCCTTGAAGAAAACTCTCTTGTGAATCTTGAGAAAAGGGAATACTTTAGAAGTCAGAACATCAACAAAAAGATTATTCAGACATGATAAAGTTAAGACCACAATTATGCCATTTCATTTTTTGTTTCTGCTTAAAGTTTTCTGTAATTATTTTTACTGGTTATGCAGTATCATACCGGAGACCTCATGGTTGAGGCACATTGATGATTCACCAGTACCACCAATGGTAGCAGCATTCTCTAGGCTTTTAAAATGACCAATCAGATGATCTCCATGCTTCTCTCTCAATGCCGTTTCTCTCTGCAAATAAACTTTATGCATAATTATCAACCGTATGACAATAACTACAAACAAAGGATAAAATGTTTTTTTATGAAGAAGATAAAAATCATTATAATTGAAACCTCCTTTTACTAATAAAGGAATAGCATTGCCTTCATTCTAAATAGATCTTCATATTAGAATGTTCTCAACAAGCTCAAAAACTTCCTTTAATAACTAAAATTTGGAACATAAACACATTCCAAATGAAAATAACGATTATTATGAGTGATTTAAATACTAGACATGGATAAACACCTTTTTTCTCCTTTTCTCTCAAAGGAACGACTTCAGATTGAACTTCCTGCAAATTGTCAAATAATTCATTAGATATATACAAAAAAGCACAAAGGAAGCGACCAAAACCTTTGAAAGCAAAACTAAACAGACCATCTATAAATAATAACCAAGCCTAGACAGACCAAAATTTCACAGTAGTTAACTATCAACTATCCTCAATTATATAATGTTTTGTTGTAGAATGCATATCAAAAGTTTACCTTCTCCACATTTTTGCTAGAACGTTGCTGATGCACTAAATTTATAATATTCTCATGAACTGCTCTCTTCTTCTTCATCACATCAACCCATTGACTAGATGAACCCTGCAACTGAATCCGAGCAAACAGAAGCATTATTCAGGATAAAAAAATGGCAATATTTACATAAATAGGAATGTAGAAGACAAATAAAAACCAAGTAGGAAAAAGAATTTAGAAGTTAGAGCATAGAACAAAAATATTTGCAAATATCAATAAATGCCAAGCCCTGCTATTATATTCCATTGCATGATTATAATAAAAAGGGACAGTGGTATCTTGTGACACAATAAAAATAGGGAATGGGTGTTTATTGGTACTGACAAACAAGTTCCCATTAGTGGGACACAACCTCTGAACTGAAAAGAATGACATTCTGAAGGGAGGGATGATGGAATATCATCCACTGATTGTAAGAAATATACAAAAGAAGTTACTAATTCTCAATGAGAATGCACTGTAAGCAAGTTTTTAAGGGAACTACCTGCTTGCTTTGCTTGTTCATGTAGTATCAACTTTGTCTCTGTTCTACTGTTACTGGGATGACTTGAGTTAGGAATCACTTTCTAAAAGGCCAGAAGGAAATGCTTATTTTTTTTACACAGTCTTAGACAATACCTTAAAGATCAAAAAAAGAAAGTGATGAACCCTATTTGTGCTGGTTTCACCACCTTTCTGATGAACCCTGTAATGCCGTGTAACTGTTCCATGGGCAGCTTCTGCTTCTATTGTCTTCCCATCTGGGCACACCTGGAGCCAGTTCATACTCCAGTAAGAAAAAAAGAAGATACAAATGGTAAAAGATAGAGAAAGAGTTAATTTTCATTGACATGCTAGCATAGTGTCCTCCTGCCCTACCAGAATTACCTAATGTCTTGTATGTGTGACATCAAGATACTTTTAACAATTTTCCGTAAGAAGCAAAAAGAAATCCATAAGAATGAAAACACTTTGCATACCCACAAAAGTAGATACATGCAACTTTTTAAATAACCAATGATAATGAGAGAATGCAATGTATATATCAAAACAAAATAGATCATTGTGAAGAGATGTACCGGTACAGATGTCATCAATCCAAGAGATCCAAACCCTACAGACATGTAACTAGAAATTAGTGATCGATCAAAGCACTGAATGCCTAAATAACTACAAGAAGCAGCAAACTTGTTTCAGGTTGCAGAAGATTGAAGCAAAAACTACACAACTCTTTAACTAACTTGAAGTTCTAACACTTTACTAAACAAACCTTGGGCTAGAAAGTCACTCTGGACATCTCCATCATAGTTTTTGCATGCCCACACATAACCCCCCTCACTCTTAAGAGCATAAGCCATCATATCATCAATGAGGCAGTGTTCATACCTACCAATTCAATAATGTAAATTATGATAAGAACAAGTAAACAAGCTAAATCATTATTGCAAAAGAAATATGCTTCGGTAGTTACCATATTCCAGCAGCTTCAAACTTCGATTTCCAGTTTGCCTCATAGACTTCTTGAAATATGTCCTTGAATCTTCATTGAACATACCCACACAATTTGGTCAAGGTCCGATAAAATTATCTTAAGAAAAAAATTCCAAAAGAATACATAAAAACTAGATACTACTGAAAAAGCAAGCCCCATATCTTCCATCATACTTCTTAAGGATAGTATTTTTTGTGCTAAGATAAAGAGGCCACTTTTTCTGATAAGCTGTGTTCATAGAAGCCTCAGCAAAAGATCTGATGGACTACAATACCAGGTTAAATGCAGGGAATATAATCAATATGCAGTAGTAAATAAAATAGGATAGGTTTCATTAAAATCAAGAAGTAGTTTGTGGATCTAGACCGCATCAGTATTATACATGGATAATGCTACTCCTCCCTCACCCGTGAAGTTGAAAACCTCTAACTCTGTCTTCTCATCTTTTCCTTCTGGTACTGCAAGGAATGTACAAAAAGTAATCAACAAAAGCAGCCAATTTGAAAAAGGTTAAGTGAAACAAGTATAAGAGCATAGAAGAAAAGATTACCAAATACCAATTTGAGTTTGCCAGCTCCCTTAATAACAGTATCAGTTGCTTGATATTGATCACCAAAAGCATGCCTTCCAATACATATGATTGGTTTTCAAGCCTGACAACAACGACAACAACGAATAAAACACCAATCACCCCATAAAGTAAATAAATATAAAAAACAGGAAAGAGAAAATACCTGGTACGAGGCGAGGAACATTTTTGCAAATGATTGGTTCTCTAAAAACGGTTCCTGCACAACATATGAGGAGGAAATAGGTGATGAATAAAATAGGTAATGCTACAAAGATTAATAATAAAAATAAGTTGAAGCCGAAGTTGATTGACCATTCAAAATATTCCTAATTGTTCCATTTGGACTCCTCCACATTTGTTTCAAGTTAAATTCCTTGACACGAGCTTCATCTGCCAATTACCAACACAAAACAAAATCATCAATGGAAATGGAAGCAGGCAGGTAAATGACTTGACTATTGTTTCTTCATAATGATACCTGGAGTGATTGGCAAAGTCAACATGTTTTATATTTTCATGGGAAAAAACAAACACCCTTCGAGTAGCACTGCAAGCTAAGATAGAACAAGAAAGAAAAATGGTCTCACAAGAAGAAATGGTGTAAATTGGGGGCCAACAATTAAAACATCACATAATATAACTGTCCACACAACAACAAATTGTTATTGCTCCAATTCCATTCAATTAACTTCGTATATAAAAACTAAAAGCTCTAACATCTTTTACTCAGAAGTATATGACACAAATATGATGACTACCACTAGATGACTTCTTGCAAATTCGTCATATCACGTGGCTCAAGAAATTTGTAGATTCTTTAACCAAGTCTCGAAATCCATCATCGTCAAACCACCCAAACTTTGTATGTCGACATAGGAGTTGAATCAGGTCAAATTTTAGCATTACTTGCAAGAGAGGACTCACCTGATTAGAATTTTTAGATCAAAAACTCAAGTAAAAATATGGGTGCTAAGAGAAATAATAAAGAAATAATATCAGACATTTTCTCTTTTTGGTTCAAATACTGTTGGGAGAATTATATGCTTGATGAAAAAGCAAACAGGTTCCTCACGTCAAAATTTTCAATTAAACTTTAGAACCAAGAGACAATTCTTTCAAATTAGTTTAAGCATGTAACTTAAAAAATAAAAAATTACGACCCTTACAGGCCACAGAGCACTAAATCAGCCAAGAAACACAACATATGGATGGAATTGCTGATGGATCCCGAGCACCAGCTCTTGTAGTCAATAAAGCAGCATTCTTTTCTGCAGCAGCAACAGCCTCAGGTCCTGTAGATCCAGTAGCACCCATGGCTTCTACAAGTGCCTGATAGTGGAATTTAATAGGAAAAAAAAGTTCAACCCAGGAATGTATTTATGATCTCCAGAAAATAATTAAAACCTGTATTTAATCAGAACATATATACAGTTGCTATCTTACAAACATGTGGGGTTGACAGAAGCATGTATAGACTATTATCAGGACTTCGATAGAAAGCAGAAACTTCTTTATCAATGAAACCTTTTGCACTATTTCAAATATTGACAACATCTGTGCATGCAGGAATGATGGAGCTTGATGCAAACTCCCTTGCGGCTAATGGCTGCTGATTCCAGAATGCAGTTGCATCCTTTAAGGTAAATAGAACCATAATAAGACCACTTACCATTCTCCAGTTGAAATACATATAAGTGAGCCCAATACAAATAATTTTTTTCAAGTTTTCCAAGATATATCGGAGATTGATGCTTACCATATTAGCCCTGAGTAGAGTAGTTTATATTGTTTCAAGTTCAAATTTGCGAGAATCTCTTCAATCTTCTTCCACTTTTTCCTCAATGAATCCTCAGCTTCTTTCCTCTCGGCACACAATTTATTCAGTCGTTGTATTTAAGACATCAAAGTATTCAAGCTTGCCCCCAAACCAGCAGCTTCTCTCTCCTTGGCCCAAATATCCAACTATAAAAAGAAAAGGAAGGAAAATGGTTAAGCCTCTGTCACGCAGAAGCTAGAGGAAGGAAAGAAAATTGTTAAGACTCATGAACAGATTATTAGAACTAGCTATCTATGCACAAAGTAATGATGCAGTGAAATGTTTAGCAACACATAATGATCTGTTCAAAAAATGTTCCAGTTAGCCTCTATAGAACACTCTTCTCTCGTGCTCTTTCGAGCCCATGGTGTAGAGCATTATCAACAAGAAGACCAACAAAAAAAACTTATTCCAACAGAAAACAAATATTGGAAAATAATTTCAAAATTGTTCAAGAAAACCAGAAAACCTTGCACAATTACCTACCAATATCCATCAACAAATCAAGGGGAAGCATAGGTAGGGACAGGCAAGAAGGGAAATGGTGCAACAGAGGCATATGCTACAGGTGGACGTGCTCATCTACCATCAGAGGAATGTTTCAACTTGTTCTTGGTGCTGAAATTTCCACTCTATTCAGCTACAGTTTCTGAGGATGTTGAAAACTTGATGACATTGTCTGAACTTTCTTCTGTAAGGCAATCCTGGTTATCAGTGCAGCGATAAAATAGGAGCCCAGCCATAAACACAGGAAGATACAGGAGGCTGGCACAAAACATCCTTCTGGCCTTCTGAGTTGTCCTATCTCGATAGAATGAGAATGCTGTAGCACTTATTGCTAGAGTGACAAGTGATGATTCAAGACAAAACCACCCAGATGTCATCCCCCTGTAGACAGACAAGTTATGTTGAAGGGTGAAACAAGATGAATTCATATTGTAGAAATTACGGCATGTTTGGACAGAAATATACAGTTACATCATAAATGCTTTATATAGAAATTAATTTTTCAGAAGCTGGGTTCATTTCATAGTTTATTCAAGAAAGAGGTTTGCAATCCAAAAAAAAAAAATGAAGAAAAGGATTCTAAAATTAGAAGCAAAAGCATCCCTGACTCAAGTTATTCAATATCTATTAATCCTGTACAAAAAACCTTTTTTTTTTTGCCCAAAAATTAAAGGAGAGCTTGCCAGAAAGAACCAAATTTGGAGGGGAAAAATTAAAAATAAATAAATAACTCGTAAATGAGATCTGTATTTGGTACTCTTGTAACTCACAATCATATGCTAAGTATCCCAATGGTATCAGATACAGGCAGTTCCTCAAGGCAACTGAGGCAGTTCTCTGACCAGAAGCATCAGCAAGCGAGAACATCCTATACATGAAATGTTGATAAATGATAAAAATAAGAAATAGGTAAAAAAGATGTTTAATTATCTCACCACTGTATATAATATCCCTGTTGACGATCAATTGATCATCTTTGCAAAAACTAAATATTTTCCTACTAGATATGTATCACAAGTACTATTAAATTATCAATAATTTTTCCAGTATAAGCACTTAAGGTCATGTCATTGGGTCATCTCTTAGCATGTCTTAGCTTATAGCAAATTTTGGACAAGTTAGAAAAAAGCCAGAGCGGTATACTACATGGTGAAACAACATCCCTACACAGTCATTGAGCTATAACCAAAGCAAGTTGTCACCAATTATTTCATGACAAATGTACATACCCTCCAGCAGCATAATCATCGCGACACAAGTATGCAAGAGCCATAAAATGGGGTATTTGCCAAAAGTAAAGAGCTACAGGGAGAAGCATTCCATTAAGCAAAACTTGACCACAAGCTGTAGTCCAACTGAGAATCCAGAACAGAGACAAGCATGAGCATGCATGCATGACTACTAAGTTTTGAGTTAACAATAAAGCATGTAAAATTGGATTCTGGTTGGGTTTAATAAAAATATCAATCTAATGATTTGATCAGTACGAACTCTTGAAAAATTCATCAGAAGTATAAATGAAAGTCTGCAAGGAGAAAAAGCCATCATTTTCCAATGATAAACACTTGTTATTCTTGTCAAAGGATCTAAGCTCTTTACGATCAGCTAAATAAGATTGCTATAGTTTATAATTCTCCAGGCCTATCAGTGAAATTCCCTATATCAAGGCAGTATGAAGAGGTTACTATAGAACTCCAAATGAATTACAAATAAATTGCATCAATTCTCAGTAGTGGTAGTAATACAGAGTGCAATAGCACTTCCATCCAGAACTATCACAATAAATGAACATATATCATTTTCAGCATCAAGAATCCAAAGATGGGTAGAGAACTGCTAATTAGTCTCAACTTGAAACTTGCAAGCATAATAATGGAAATAAGAGTTCCTCACAAATCCCAAGAACTAGCATTACACGCATTAAAACTTTGATTGGATCACACCTAACATTATCAATTTTCTTTCTTATTATTGTCTATTGAAAAGATGATTTATCATGGATATGCCTAATTCCAAGAAGAAATTTTCTTAGTAGCGTGGTAAAATGAGATGAGATGCAACTATAAAGACAAATTAAAGACACCAAAAAAAAATAAATTACCGAAGAAGGAGTGGAATAGCGCCGACCACAGCACCAACCCATGTATTGACTGGGTGAATTTGCTTCAAATGGCGTGTATGCAAATGCATAAAGAATAAGATTAGAGGCTGCAAGTCCAGCTGTCAACATATTAGCCTGCAAACTCCTTGCCAGCATAAATACAATATTAGTCTCTCATATTGTAACAAGTTATCTATTTGGTGAAGACAAGAGTATAACATGATGATGTCCAACAATACTTAATAAAGAGTAATTTTATTTCGCCACCTTGTATGTCAATAAAGCAGTGCCAGCTATACCAACAGAAGATGCCCAGATAACCGCATGAGGCATAGAAATTCTGCCTAAAGGCAGTGGTCTTAGCCTTGTTCGCTTCATTTTTGCGTCATTTTTTATCTCAAATACCTAATAATAGAGAATAAGCAATCATAAAAAACTAACAGAGTGAAGCAACGCAATATATTTATATCTAGTCATCTACCCGACAAAAGAATAAGGAAAAAAAATTTCCTATATTTCTGTTTTATCTACAACTTTCCATCAAACATAACAACTGAACAAAGAAATCACTCATACAAAATTCTCCAAGTCTTTCATTATTTAATAATCTCTTGAGTATACTGGTCGTGAATAAAAAAGAAAAGCATTAAAGATATGAAATAGATAATGACTAACAGAGGCAGAGCCAGACTTCAGGAACTGAGAGCCAATTTTTTTTTTTTGTTTAAATGAAATTTTAGTCTAGAAGTTTTAAACAAATTCCTAAGTAATTTCAAAAATTTCCCATGCTAGGAAGCTTGGCCTCTGTTGTCCCTGTAGTAAGTTGTAGATGCACTACTAATTGACTAATTATTTAAGTCGATGATGGAAAGAGTTTATATCACCTGATTCAAAGAATTAGCAGAGGCAGCAACCATCATAGTTCCAGTACATGTCCAACAAAGTCCAGCTATATCAATGGCACTCCCACTCCCCAGTACAAATCCAGTTCCAGAAGTTGTAACAACTAGCATGCTACATACAATAGTACAAGAAATTTCAATGAGAAACTAACATGCATATGTATAATCGATTCACTTAGATTATGTTTTAAGCAAACGGATTGAATATGATGAAGGATTGAGAGAAAACCTGAGTCGAGCTTTGGAGAGTTCCCAATAGCAACGGCTGAAATGGCGAACGAATGATAAAAGATCAACGGCTATGGTTGTTGCTGTAGAAGCGGCAGTGGCAGTCGCAGTGGCCGTGGCCGAAGAGAAAGAGGCACGAAATGGAATCCCATCAAACTTACTGTTGATGAAAGCCCCTAATTCTATTGACGAGTGAGGACTTTGCGACCCTGAGTGAGACAGCAGTTGCCGGACAATGCTGTTTCTCCACGTGATGAAGTTTCTGTGAAACTGGAACTAAAGGAAAAATAAATAAAAAATAATTTTAAAATCATATCCTGACCATTTGCTCAAAATTGAATTTGTTTTTTTAAATAAAAAGAACCAACCCAATAGCAACACAAAGTAATGATGTAGTGCAGACCGATCGACCTGAGTGATGGATTGAGGAAGAGATACCGGTAAATAGGGAGCAAGGGAGATGAGGGATTGAGCCGCTGAGAGTCGATTGAAAAGGAGAAAGATTGATCGAGTGAGGGAGATAAGGGATTCGAGTGAGGGAGATAAGGGATTCGAGCAAGGGAGATAAGGAGAAAGCGAGGGAACGACGGAAAGAGTGGAGGGAAATCGATTTAGGGCAAAAGAAAAAGAGGGAATGAAAACATAATATATATAGGATGGCAAATTCGTAAATAAAATAAAAATTAATAGTGTCAAGTATAAGCCAAAAGTATGTTGACTTTTTTTGGGGATATCATATTTTACGATTTTACAAAAAATGGTCAAATATATAAAAGCTAATGTGTCAAATATTTTAAAATTTCTTGTAGTGAATACAAAATAGTTTGCTCCTCCTAGGGACATAACCGATGATTCCCAAACAATAGAATGAATCAAGTCTAGAATATTTTTACTCCTAGCAACAAATATGCTAAATTTCAGTCTACTCTGCTTGCTAATAACACAATGCTCACAAAATGGTAAACTTACAGTTTTAATTCCAAGAAGCAGTTTTTGATCAAAGAGAATCTTCAAACCCTTTTGGGACATGTGGCCAAGTCTTCGATGCTATATCATAGACAATTCTTCTCCAGAACTAGCAACAGTTGTCTCTACCTCCTGAACAGTTTCTCCATGGAGCATGTATAGGTTAACAGCAATCTTTTCTGCCTTCATCACCACAAGCGCACCTTTGACAACCTTTATGATCCTATTTTTCATATGGAACTCACATCCGAGGTCATTCAACTGTCTCATCGATAACAAATTTTTTTTTCAAGCCAGTCACATGTCGTGTTAGCCCTAAGGCTACATGATAATTTTGATGATAACAATACATATTGATTAATTGAGATTTACTAACATGTTTATTTATGTGCAAGAGTAAGATCATTGAAATAATTTTAAAATCAAGAAGAGGCTTATTAAAATGAAGTGTTGAAGCTAAGGAGAAGACTACATGTTAAAGGCACCAAAGTTTAAGAACAAGGATTGACTCAAGGAATGTGACATATGAGTAATGTTCAATCAATTGGTCATATATATCTCTACAAATATCAAAATGATGTGATTCTTGAGCCTTTGGAAATCTCACTCAATTTATAACATTTCATATGTTTTAATGAAATTCAAATTTCAAGTGCAAGGTTATCCAAATCATCATGCAAGTTGAAAGACAAATGGAAGCAGCTGACATGAGCACCGAATACTCATTTGGACATATCTTGAGCTAGAAAAATAAAAATGACTTGATTCTTGTGGAATTGGAAAGATGACTTAATGAAAAACATTTCATATGTTTTGAAAAAATTCAAATTTCAAATAGAAGGCCGACATAATTGACATGCAATTCGGTGGACTGACACAAAGAAGAAAAATCAACTCACATGAGCACCAAATGGTTTTTTGGCCATATCTTAAGATAGAGATATCCAAATGCTTTGATTCTTAATGTTTTGGAAAGCTTATTCAAATATTCAGATCTTTTATGTTTTGAAGAAATTCAAATTTCAAACGAAAGGCTGACAAAATTATCATTCAATTTGGTAGACTGACACAAGAAAGAAAAATCAAGTCACATGAGCACTGAATGGTTTTTTGGCCATATCTTAAGCTAAAGATATCCACATGACTTGATTCTTGATGCGTTGGAAAGCTTATTCAAACATGCAAATCTTTTATGTTTTACAGATTTTCAAATTTCAAACGAAACATTGACAAAAATGGAAGACAAAATTACGGTTTTTATGGTGGGCAGAAAATTTGGAGTTGGTGTCTTCACTTGATTAAGTTCATCTCATTTGCCTATAAAAGGAGCCCTTCTCCTATGCATTCAAGAAGAGCAAGAGAAGCATCTATCAAGCAAAAAAATAAGAGAAATATCAAGTCTAGAGAGCTTTTATATTCTTTATCTACTCTTTGAAGAGAGTTGTACTTTTGTTGTAAAAATTAACCTTGTTCTTGTATTGTGGTGAGAGTGAGATATTCTTGTAAAGGATAATAGTTATCCTTGAGAGAACTCTTGTTGTGTGTTATCAAGAGTT
This sequence comes from Boswellia sacra, assembly GCA_013180625.2. Classification (NCBI taxonomy): domain Eukaryota; kingdom Viridiplantae; phylum Streptophyta; class Magnoliopsida; order Sapindales; family Burseraceae; genus Boswellia; species Boswellia sacra. The sequence goes on from SNVD02013892.1 coordinate 832,859, forward strand.
GAAGGAAGTTGCCTTGGTGAGTTGTTCATCAAGAAGAACTCTTGGTGTGGTGTTATCAAGGGTTGAAGGAAGTTGCCTTGGTGAGGTTGTTCATCAAGAAGAACTCTTGGTGTGGTGTTATCAAGAGTTGAAGGAAGTTGCCTTGGTGAGGTTGTTCATCAAGAAGAACTCTTGGTGTGGTGTTATCAAGAGTTGGAAGAAAAAGTCTTGGTGAGGTTGTTCATCAAGCAAGTTGTAAAGATTTCTACAACTAGTGGAAAGCTTAGCTCGTGGAGCTAGGAGCCCGTGGACGTAGGCAAGGTTTGCCGAACCACGTAAATTGAGTTTGCACTCTCTCTATCCCTATCCTCTTTATATTTACTTGCACTTGTGATTGTTCTTTATTCCCATTCTCTTGATTGCATTCTATTTTCATCTTCTTCACCTTTGTTCTTAAAGAAAGATTTAAATAATTTTGATCTTTCAAGAAAAGTTTTCTAAATCCGTTTTTATAAATAAAAACCCAATTCACCCCCCCTCTTGGGTTGCCATACCTGGGTCAACAAGTGGTATCAGAGCAAGGTTGCTCATTTTTTTAAATCTTAACCGATTTTGAGCTATGACAACTTTTAATTCAACTTCATATGTTGATGGGCTTTCTATCTCTAGACCTCCATTTTTTAATGGAAGTGATTACTCTTATTGGAAAACTAGAATGAGTATTTTCTTGAAATCTTTTGATTATGATTTATGGTCTATTGTTTTGGAAGGACCTTTTGTTCCTACCAAAATTGAAAATGGAGAAAGCATGCTTAAAGAACCTAAAGAGTTTAGTGAAGATGATAAAAAGAAATTGAGTTTGAATGCTAAAGCTATGAATGTGTTGTATTGTGCTCTAGATAGAAATGAGTTTAATAGAATATCTACTTGTTCTACGGCACAAGAAATATGGCACACACTTGAAGGAACTCATGAAGGAACTATTTAAGTTAAAGAATCTAAAATTAGTATGCTAGTTCATAGTTATGAGCTTTTTAAGATGAAATCGGATGAATCAATTTCTGAAATGTTTACTAGATTTACGGATATTGTCAATGGTTTGAAATCTCTTGGTAAATCTTTTTCTAATGTTGAAATGGTGAGAAAGATTCTTAGGTGTCTACCAAAATCTTGGGAGCCAAAGGTGACGGCAATTCAAGAAGCAAAGACCTCACCAAACTACCATTAGAAGAACTTATGGGTTCTCTCATGACTCATGAAATCACCTTGAAGGAGAATGAAGAAGATTTCAAGAAAAAGAAAAATATCGCTTTCAAATCTTCAAAAAAAGAAGATGATAAGTCTGACAATGAAGGAGATGATGAAGATCTTGCATTCATCACAAGAAAGCTAAAAAGGATGATTAGAAGAAACCAAGGATTGAAGAAGAATTCTAGAAGGGAGTACAAAGGGCAAAGCTCAAAGCAAGATAAGAAAAATGATCAAGTCATTTGCTATGAGTGCAAGAAACCGGGACATGTAAAGATGGATTGTCCTTACTTCAAGAGTCAAAACAAGAAATCCAAAGCAATGAAAGCCACAAATTGGGATGATAGCAAAGCTAGCTCCACCGAAGAAGAAGATTGCGAAGTGGCAAATATGTGCTTCATGGCTTTAAGAGAAAATGAGATAAGTATTCCAAACCATGATCCTAAGCTTTCATATGATGAATTACTTGAAGCATTCCAAAATTTACATGTGCAAGTTGATAAACAAAATTCAAAAATCAATGCTTTCAAAAAGAAGTCAAAAATCATGTTATCTCAATTAGAAGAGTTGGTGGAAATAAATGAAGCTTTAGAAAATGAAAATGAAATCTTAAAACAAAAAGATTTTGAAAGTTTAGAAAGTCAAACACATTTTTTAAAAATTGAAAATGAGATTTTAAAACAAAAGGATTTTGATAAATTAGAGAAAGAAAATGTTATTTTGAAAAAAGAAAATAATGACTTAAGAAATATTGTTGATAATTTTACAAAAAGCACAAAAAAATTTGAATTCTATGTTACAAAACCAAAGGTGTGTTTTTGATAAAAGAGGGTTAGGATATAAAACTCATAAAAATAAAAAGTATTTTAAAAACTATTTTGTTCATGCATCTTCTAGGAATAATCCTAATCATTCATGTACTTATTGTGGAAGAAAAGGACACAAAGTGCATTCTTGTTATATTAGGAGAAATCCTAATTTGAAACAAATATGGGTTCCAAAAAGTACCATAACTAACCCCCAAGGACCCAAGAATATTTGGGTACCAAAAAGTCGCTCTTTTAATGTTGATTATAGAAACAAAGGAGTGGCAAACACAAGTGTTACTTAGATAGTGGATGCTTAAGGCATATGACCGGAGATGCCTCCAAGTTCTCAAGATTAATCATTAAGAAAGAAGGATATGTGACCTTCGGTGATAATGCCAAAGGAAGGGTAATCGGACATGGTGACATTGGTAACCCTTCTTCACCTATTATTAAAGATGTTTTGTTTGTTCATGGTTTAAGACATGATTTGATTAGCATTAGTCAATTGTGTGATAAGGGATATTTTGTTACTTTTGAGCCTAAAAGATGTGTGATTAAGGATGTTAGTAACAATAAGACATTATTTGTTGGTAATAGATGTGGTAATATTTATACAATTGATATTGATGTTAATAATCATGTAGAAAATTGTTTTATTGTTAATCATGATGCTTGGTTATGGCATAGAAGGTTAGGTCATGCTAGCATGGACACAATTTCAACAATTTCTAAAAATGATTTAGTTGATAGTTTTTCAAAAATAAAATTTGAAAAGGATAAGATTTGTGATGCTTGTCAATTTGGAAAACAAGTGAGAACTTCTTTTAAACAAAAGAAATTTATTTCAACAAATAAACCTCTACAATTACTTCATTTGGATTTATTTGGACCATCAAGAACTCAAAGCCTTGGTGGAAAGGATTATGTTTTTGTTATTGTGGATGATTATTCAAGATTCACTTGGGTATTATTCTTGAAAACTAAAAAATGAGGCCATACAAGCTTTTTCAAAATTTGCAAAAAGAGTCCAAAATAAAAAAGGATATTCTATTGTGTACATTAGGAGTGATCATGGTGGTGAAGTAGACAATGTTGCATTTGAAAATCTTTGTGATGAAAATGGTTTTGAGCATAATTTTTCCTCACCTAAAACTCCACAACAAAATGGTGTTGTTGAGAGGAAAAAATAGGACTATCCAAGAAATGGCTAGGACCATGTTACTTGAAAATAATTTGTCAAAATATTTTTAGGCCGAAGCCGTTAATACCGCATGCTTTATAATCAATAGAGTCCATATTAAAGCTTTAATAAAGAAAACTCCTTATGAACTTTGGAAAGGAAGAAAACCCAACATTGGATTTTTTAAAGTTTTTGGATGTAAATGTTTATTTTAAACACCAAGGATAACCTTGGAAAATTTGATGCAAAAGCCGATGTTAGAATTTTTGTTGGCTATTCCAACCATAGTAAAGCATATAGAGTTTTTAACAAAAAGACTCTTACTATTGAAGAATCTATGCATGTTGAATTTGATGAAACTAATGTGATTTCTTCAAAGAATTTAGATGATGATATTGTTGAAGTAGAAAGGCAAATCAAGGAATCAAGCTTGATGAAAAGAGTCAAGATGATTTACAACTTCAACAAGAAAAGCTTGAGAAAGTAAATGATTCTTCCCAAGAATTACCAAAGGAATTGAGGTATGCAAAAGCTCACCCTAAAGATCTCATTATTGGTGAACCATCACAAGGTATGAAAACTAGATCTTCTTTTAAGAACTTTTGTAATCATTTTGCTTTTGTCTCTCAATTTGAACCAAAATCTTTTAAAGAAGCCGAAAATGACGAAAGTTGGATTTTGGCTATGCAAGAAGAATTGAATCAATTTGAGAGAAATCAAGTTTGGGAATTAGTCCCTAGACCCAAAAATCATTCTATTATAGGCACTAAATGGATTTTTAGAAATAAAGTAGATGAAAATGGCACCATTATTAGAAACAAAGCTAGACTTGTTGCTCAAGGATACAATCAAGAAGAAGGTATTGATTATGAGGAAACCTTTGCACCGGTTGCTAGATTAGAATCAATTAGAATGTTGTGTGCATTTGCATGTTATAAAAATTTTACATTATATCAAATGGATGTCAAAAGTGCATTTTTAAATAGTTACATTATGGAGGAAGTATATGTAGAGCAGCCTCTTGGTTTTCAAAATCATAATTTTCCAAACCATGTTTTCAAACTCAAAAAGGCACTTTATGGCTTGAAACAAGCACCAAGAGCATGGTATGATAGATTGAGCAAATTTCTCATTGATAATGGTTTCGAAATGAAAAAAGTTGATACTACTCTTTTTGTTAAAACAAAAAATGATGATTTATTAATTGTTCAAATCTATGTTGATGATATTATATTTGGTGCTACTAATGTCTCTATGTGTGAGGAATTTTCCAAGTGCATGCAACAAGAATTTGAAATGAGCTTAATGGGAGAATTAAATTTCTTCCTTGGACTTCAAATCAAGCAATCAATAGGATGGGATCTTCATAAATCAAGCTAAATACACAAGAGATCTTCTCAAGAAGTTTGGCATGGATAATTCAAGGACATATAACACACCTATGGGTACATTAACCAAGCTTGACAAAGATGAGAAAGGAAAAGATGTTGAGGTAACAAAGTATCGAGGTATGATTGGCTCTCTTTTGTATTTAACTGCTAGTAGACCTGATATTATGTTTACTGTGTGTATGTGTGCTAGATTTCAATCTTGTCCAAAGGAATCTCACCTTAAGGCTGTCAAAAGGATATTTAGATATCTTCTTGGAACCATAATCTAGGTCTTTGGTATCCTAAGTGTGATAATTTTGATCTAATTAGTTATTCCGATGCGGACTTTACTGGAAGTCTTCTTGATAGAAAGAGCACTAGTGGCTCTTGCCATTTTCTAGGACATGCACTAGTCTCATGGTTTAGTAGAAAACGAAATTCTGTTGCCTTATCAACCGCGGAAGCCGAGTATATTGCAGTAGGAAGTTGTTGTGCACAATCTCTTTGGATGAAACAATTTTTAAAAGATTATGGTGTGGTATTTGATCATATTCCCATCAAATGTGACTCCATCAACATTTCAAAAAATCCCATACAATACTCTAGGACTAAGCATATAGAGATTAGACATCATTTTATTAGAGATCATGTGCAAAAAGGTAATATTTCTTTAGAATTTGTTCCCACCGAGAAACAATTAGCCGATATATTTAATAAACCCCTTAGTCAAGATAGATTTAGCATAATTAGAAGAGAATTAGGCATGTTGGATATGTCTTAATTTTGCTTTAATATGATAATCTTTGAATGCTAGCATATGTTAAGGGGGAGAATATATTTAGAGGGAGTAGATAATTTGATTACATCTTTTTGATGATAACAAAATGGGGAGAAATAGTTGAGTTGGATTGCTTATATTCATAACAAGTACCATTCTTTTTGCTTATTATTGATTTTATTTTCATTCTTGATTTTAGATTATATTTTAAAGCAATCAATGGTCTGTCATCATCAAAAAGGGGGAGATTGTTAGCCCTAAGGCTACATGATAATTTTGATGATAACAATACACATTGATTAATTGAGATTTACTAACATGTTTATTTATGTGTAAGAGTAAGATCATTGAAATAATTTTAAAATCAAGAAGAGACTTATTAAAATGAAGTATTGAAGCTAAGGAGAAAACTACATGTTAAAGGCACCAAAGTTTAAGAACAAGGATTGACTCAAGGAATGTGACACATGAGCAATGTTCAATCAATTGGTCATATATATCTCTAAAAATATCCCAATGATGTGATTCTTGAGCCTTTGGAAAGCTTACTCAATTTATAACATTTCATATGTTTTTATGAAATTCAAATTTCAAGTGCAAGGTTGTCCAAATCATTATGCAAGTTGAAAGACAAATGGAAGCAGCTGACATGAGCACCGAATACTCCTTTGGACATATCTTGAGCTAGAAAAATCAAAATGACTTGATTCTTACGGCATTGGAAAGATGACTTAATTAAGAACATTTCATATGTTTTGAAAAAATTCAAATTTCAAATAGAAGGCCGACATAATTGACATGCAATTCGGTGGACTGACACAAAGAAGAAAAATCAACTCACATGAGCACCGAATGGTTTTTTGGCCATATCTTAATATATAGTTATCCAAATGCTTTGATTCTTAATGTTTTGGAAAGCTTATTCAAATATAGATCTTTTATGTTTTGAAGAAATTCAAATTTCAAACGGAAGGCTGACAGAATTATCATTCAATTTGGTAGACTGACACAAGAAAGAAAAATCAAGTCACATGAGCACTGAATGGTGTTTTGGCCAAATCTTGAGCTACAGATATCCAAATGACTTGATTATTGATGCGTTGGAAAGATTATTCAAACATGCAAATCTTTTATGTTTTGCAGATTTTCAAATTTCAAACGGAACATTGACAAAAATGGAAGACAAGATTACGGTTTTTATGGTAGGCAGAAAATTTGGAGTTGGTGTCTTCACTTGATTAAGTTCATCTCATTTGCCTATAAAAGGAGCCATTCTCCCATGCATTCAAGAAGAGCAAGAGAAGCATTTTATCAACAAAAAAAAAACAAGAGATATATCAAATCTAGAGAGCTTTTATATTCTTTATCTACTCTTTGAAAAGAGTTGTACTTTTGTTGTAAAAATTAACCTTGTTCTTGTATTGTGATGAGAGTGAGATATTCTTGTAAAGGATAATAGTTATCCTTGAGAGAACTCTTGTTGTGTGTTATCAAGAGTTTAGGAAGTTTCCTTGGTGAGGTTGTTCATCAAGAAAAACTCTTGGTGTGGTGTTATCAAGAGTTGAAGGAAGTTGCCTTGGTGAGGTTATTCATCAAGAAGAACTCTTGGTGTGGTGTTATTAAAAGTTGAACGAAGTTGCCTTGGTGAGGTTGTTCATCAAGAAGAACTCTTGGTATGGTGTTATCAAGGGTTGAAGGAAAAAGTCTTGGTGAGGTTGTTCATCAAGCAAGTTGTAAAGATTTTTACAACTTAGTGGAAAGCCTAGCTTGTGGAGCTAGGAGCCCGTGGACGTAGGCAAGGTTTGTCGAACCACGTACATCGAGTTTGCACTTGTGATTGTTCTTCATTTCCATTCTTTTGATTGCATTCTATTTTCATCTTCTTCACCTTTGTTCTTAAAGAAAGATTTAAATAATTTTGGTCTTTCAAGAAAAGTTTTCTAAATCTGTTTTTATAAATAAAAACCCAATTCACCCCCCCTCTTGGGTTGCCATACCTGGGTCAACATGTCGTACATCTTGGATAGTGTAAATCGTATCATCAAACATTTTTACTTTGACAGTTCCAATACCAGCAATTTTTAAGGCATGATCATCGCCCATATATACAGACCCTTCTAAGATAGGCTTATATTGATAGAACCAATATCTTCTAAAAGTCATATGGCATGTTGCTACTGAATCAATTAGCCAGATATTAGCAAACCTTTTTCTGCCTTCCGTAACTGTTGTTGCCTCGCTGCACAAGATTTCGCCATCTCCTGAAGTACTGCTACAAAACCCTGAGATCCTGACGACTCAGATTCTTTTCCTTTGCTGTTTCCCTCCCCGTTCTTCTTAAGATGCCGACACTCTTTTTTACTTGCCCTTGTTTTCCACAATGTTAGCATTTAATAAGCTGCCTACGTTTGGACGTTTCCCTATTCTAATTGTGACTCCCACTGAAATCACGTTCCCTTGATCTCTCTTTGTTGTCAGATAAAGCCTCTACTTGTTGGGAAGTCATTATTCTGTCTTCTTTGTTTTTACGTCTGCTTTCTTCTTCCAAGATAGCAGCCGCAACATCATTAAAGACTAGAGATGACTTCATCGAACCATTTGTCAAGTTAAGGATGAGATTATTATATGAATCAGGTAGACTCTAAAGTAGAAGCTCAGCAGGTTCCTTCTCTTCTATGTTATGCTCCATTGTCGAAAGCTGAGAGAATAACGTCTTTAAAGTGTTGATATGTTTAGTCACCGGAGTCGTTTCTGACATACGAAGAGTGTACAGCTTTCTTTTCAAGAAAATTT